>JAPDSC010031758.1:0-30205 GCA_026290005.1 Latrodectus geometricus | reverse complement strand
GTTCAAATAGAACATCTACATCAAATTTCAATATGAAAATATGAGAAAAAACTTGCATTTTTTGTTTTTTACCAGTCTTTCTAAGTTTGTAAATATTTCTTCATAGTATGGGAGGAAAATATACGATAGCATTTCTTTTGTTTGTTTTTGTGTGGTTTACTGGTGCAAAGACCAATACTGGACATTTCTGCACCATACAATATTTAAAACTAGAAACTCAGAAATAAAAGGCTTGTCAAATATATCATATTAAAATTTTAGTAAAAGTTTAAATAGAAGATTAAAACGGATAAAAATTTAAAAAGAATTTAAAAAATATATTGATTATAAAATTGCAAGCAAATTTTTATTAAGTTTAAACCCAATTAAATCAGATAAAATTAAATCTGTTCTGTTAAAAATACTAAGCGTAAATCATTAAAGTTAGGACAAACAGCTAAAACGTGATGTATTGTATATGTTACATTACACATGTCAGAAATTGGAGCACTCGAGACAAGAATAAATGCTTGTGTGCAAATTGAGGATGTCCAATGTGAAGGCGTGTAAATCTTATAACAACTCTTGGCATGGAAACAACTGGAAATGGAAGAATGCTTGGAGATAGATTATATAAGTATCTCCAAGCTCATTCCCAGCAATGTCAACATGACTAGGAACCCAACAAAGCACAAAATCAAATCCTTTACCCTTCATTATATTTAAAATATTTCCACAATAACTGGATGACATTTGTCATCAAAATGGTCTAACTGCATGATCACACTCATGATATTTGTAAAGATATAGTATTTTCGATTAAAGTTAGATTGTATTAGTTCTAGAGCACATAAAATTTCAACAGCTTTGCTGTGTAATCAGAACATGATGTATGAAGTTTATATTTGTAAAATGTATTTCCAATAACAATATCACAACCAACATGATCACTTGATTTTAAGCCATCAGTGTAAACAGGAATGTAGGAGGAAAATTGATAATGAATGTATGAGAACATCTGTTGCAAAATAAGAGGAACTGTGTTTGATTTACTGTATCCAGCAAAGGGATTGATTACATTAACAATAGGGGTGTTCTTCATTCATAGAAAACTAGTATATTATAAGGTCGTTCAGATCAAGATGCAATTGATTATAAATCACATAACGGTTCTGTACAGGAGAAGTCTAGAAGGCTCCAGAACAGATATGCAAAGCTGAATGATGTATGGGGTCTAATTTGCGTAATACACATGACCTAGATGATCCATAAATTGCACTACCGTAGTCAATTCTTGATAAAATAACCGATTGATATACACAGAGAAAAGCTGTACAATCTGCAATCCAAGAGGTATGAGACACTACTTTGAGAATATTTAATGACTTTTCATACCACTAACACAAATCTAAGATATGTGGAACGAAAGTCAATTTTTTATCAAATACTAGCCCAATAAATGATACTTGATAAACCACAAGAATTGTGTCTAGTGTCTTAATTTCTGGATCAGGGCGAAGCCCAGTGTTTCTGCAAAAACGGATACATTTACTTTTGGAAGGTGATAAAGTGTGCACATTATCATTACAAAAGGCAACAAGATTATTGACTGCTGTTCATAATTGCCGTTCAGTAAGTAGCATATTGGAACCTTGGCAAGAGATTTGGAGATCATCAACATATGACGATCAGTGAATTGATGGTTGCAATGCATGAAGAATGTTGTTGATGCAAATATTAAAAATATTATGACTTAAGACGCTTCTCTGAGGAACCCCTTCTCATAAGATAAATGGATTGGATAAAACAGATACTATATGGGCATTAAAAATACGAGAATTTAAAAAATTCTGAATAAAAATTGGTAAATTTCCTCTGAAGTTAAAATTAAGAGCAAAGAACTCCATAATGTCATGTGCTATTATAAGCCTTTTCTATATCAAAAAAGATAGACACCAAATGATGTCTTCACACAAAGACATTCCTAATTTGTGTTTCTAGGTATGCAATATTATCAAGAGTGGATCTAACTTTCCAGAATCCACTCTGATAAAGTGATATGTACTGATTGTATTAAAGTACATAAATAGGAGAGGTGTTCACCAAACGCTCAAAAGTTTTAGCAAGGCAACTTGTGAGAGCAATTGGACGGTAGTTTAAAGGATCAGTCGTATCTTTCCCTGGTTTCAATATTGGAATAATTACTGCTTTGCTCCAGAGACTTCGGGTAAACACATTCATTTCATATTCTATTGAATCGAACAAGAATGATTTTTTAAAGAATCATGACTAAGATAACAAAGCATCTTATATGAAACCCAATATGGTCCTGGACTAGTATTTTTAGTTTGGGACAGTACTCTCTGCAGTTCTAGCATAGAGAAATTGCAATTATATGAGTGTATCACTTTATCATGAAACTTTATAGGATTCTTTTCAGCTTATTCTTTAGTCCTGAGAAATTTAGGATCATAAGAGGCTGGACTAGATACCCTTGCAAACGTTTCACCCAAAAGATTGACAATATCATATGGAGAAGAGTATGTGACAGCTCCTCTTTGTAATATTGAGATAGAGAAATTTTGATATAAACCACAAGTTGCCTTAACTTTCTTCCAAAACCTTTGCTAGAAGTTGATGTGATGGAGAAGACATATCATATCCAAGATTCTTTTTGACTATTTCTTAGTATTCAATAAGCTAAAGCTTTAGATTTTCTTTGAAGCTATGAGGTTTTCAATAGAGGGACTCGTACGAAAAATAGACCAGAATTCTTTTCTGTTTCTTGTATGACACCCGATACTCATTGTTACACCTTGGTTTATGATGTTTGCGTGGAATGGGCTCGGGAAAAGTGTTTTTATCCTCATCTAGAAGTACATCAATAACTTTTCGCAAAGCATCATCAATGTTCTTACTTTAAATCATATTGTCAGTAATCACATCTAATTGGGTGTAGTACAGCCAATCTGTACGACAACAAGAATAAAAAAAATTGAAGACTTGAGGTCTACTTATACCAATTTGAGTCATAATTAGAGGAAAATGATCGTTATATAAAACATTTTCAACTCTACAGTTTAATGAAGATAGAAATACTGGTTGGTGAACAAATATCCAAATCTAATGAATGGAAAGTTCTGAAGGGTTGGTGAAAATAAGTTATTTTTTCCTTATGGTTCTCTGCAGAATTTAAGATGCAAATACTGTTATTCGAGATGAATTGCTTAATTATGTGACCAAGAAAATTTGTATAATAACTATTCCATAAGGTGTTATGCCCATTAAAGTCGCCAAACAGTATGTAAAGGGTGTAGGTAGCTGATCCAATAGATTGTTCATGAAAAACAGTGTGGGGAGGCAAATAAAGGCTACAAATAGCAAAGAGAGGTGTTGTATGTACACATACTGCAACAGCTTGTACTGATGTGTTGAGGGACTGGACAGAACTAGGAAAGCTACAAGACACAAGGATGCATACCACACCAGATACGGTATCAGGAGTAACATCTTTTCTCACATAGTTATAACCATGCAATTTAAAACAACAGTGAGGTTTCATGGTTTCCTGAATGGCAAAACACACTGGATTATACATATAAATAATGGTTTTGATATCTTCTATATGAATGCGAAGACCTCGACAGTTCCAAGAAATGTAGGATACCATGAAGTAAAACTAAATGATCTGACCTTGGAACAAGCCATCTGAGATTCAGACAAATCTTCATTTTGGAGTGTTTCATCCTCTAAAAAATCTTATTTCCCTGCACCTTTTTTAGAAGTTATAGTTCTTTTATTTATAAAAGGTGACTTCTCTAGCATGCTTCAATTTTTCGGAATCTTTGGGATTTTGATTTTGCAAAAGACTTTGGAGAAATGTTTTAGAATGGGTGAGACATTGGTATTAAAAATATTTGAGGATAATTCTGAAAGTGGAAGACTTAAGCAATCTGTTTGGGTACTACAGGATTTCGTAACTTTCTTAACAGCTTGTGAATAACTAATAACTTGTTGAGGGGTACAGGAGGATATGCCTTACTTCGGGGTAAGATAAAGTTTTGTTTTATTTTTATAGTTGTAATTTCTTTTTCTAATATTCATGTTGGGCATGGCCAGGAGTAAGAGAGGTGTTCACCACTGAAGTTGACACATTTTTCTTGTAATTGACATGTACTGCTGTCATGTCCAATGGAAGCATATCTAGCACAAGTTAAGGGTTTCCTACAAGTAATTTTCCCAAGTCCAAAGTGCTGACATTTAAAGCAACGCAGCTGGTTTAGAATATAAGGTCGAACACTACAATTTAGGTAACCAGCTTTAATAGACTGAGGAAGTGAAGGAGTTGCAACTGTGAGTATGAAATGTTTAGTTTATATAATTGTGACCTCTCCTAACTATAATGCGTTGTACATGACATACTTTTTGGTTAACAAAATAATTTAGAATTTCCTCGTCTAAAACATTGAACAAATCGTCGGCTGAAATCACTCCCTGTGTAGAATCTAACCTTGTATGAGCAGATACTATAGCATCAATGTTACCAAGACATTTCAGTTTTAGAATTATTTCGGCCTGTTTAACTAATTAAACTTCTATCAAGAGATCACCAGATTTCATCTTATGAGCATTTTTGACATTTCTATCTGTAGCAATAAGACTCTTATTAAATAAGAAAGGAGAAACATTATCAAAATTGCCTTCCATTCTTTTAATGACAAATTTTTGCTCACATATTGTTCCATAAGGAGCAAACAATTAAAAGTAAATTCTATAAAAAAGTTGGATTAATTCAGAGCCCAAGTACACCACCCACCACAGAGCCCAACAAGAGGATGCAGGATAGCTGCACCAGTGCTAATCAGGCCTTATACGCTTTCAATACACATCTGAATTGGCCTCCACCCTTATCGAATCACTCAACAGATATATGATGGCTTGGTCCATTTAAGCTAATTGATGAGTTGAGGACCCCAACATACCTCCCATTTACCTGAAGCAGAGGCCAAAGTTGGTCTCTGGTAGCGTCAATTACCAGGACCCTCCTGTCCAGGGACATATGTCTCCACATACAGCAAACATGAAGGTGATTTAGTCCCCAAGAGAAGCTAATAGCAACATGGTGGCGATAGCTACTCAAGGGGAGCCCTCATGCTTTTACAAGGTAATCACAATGAGGGAGAAAGGAAAGAAAAAGCAAATAATGATAGGAGAAGAAAAGAAAGAAGAAGACAGATCACTGGGGTTCCTTGGGATTGTGACACCCGTATTTACTTAAAGAAAGTAAACCCCCAGACAGGTACACGATAGTAATCGAAATGTAAGATAAAATTACAAGAATAAAATATACACTATAAAATAATAAATAAGTCACCATTTTTCAAATGAAGTCATGACAATAAAATGGAATAGTAATAGGTAAAAAAATTGTCCTTTCTAAAGTCTTAAAGTTGTTTTATTTTATAAAGACTTATAAAGTAAGAGGATAATATAATTATAATTAAATATAAAAAGAGTAATTAACTTATAATTGAACATGAATTACTGAACTCAGCATTATAAAACTATATGAATTAGGATTTATTTTTAGGAGAAAAGTTGAAGAAAAAAATGACACTATCAGAAGCAAATAGCATTAATATTTTACTGACAAGCTCTTAACATTACAAGGGGAATATCGTGAGAAATTCTGTGCACTATGTTCACAACTGATTACAATCCTACAAATCTACCTAATAACTTAGCATTATTTGACCAAACCATATAAATTGGCAGCTAAATGTATTGGTTAATTTCATTTCTAGTAAATTATTTGTTATCACAATAAATGGTTAAGATAACACTAATTTTACATTAATTTTAAATGGTCTTTTCGGCTAATTTTGTATAATATTACATAACACCTTTTTAGTTTATGACTTACTTATTTTTGACAGAAAGTAGTATCCCATGCTCTCTTGCAAACTAATAACAAGAGATATTCGAACAAATAATTGTTGTAATGATCTAATAAAATGACAAATAATTGTTGTAAAAGTTGTAATGATCTAAAATAAGAGTTTTTAAAATTTACTTTATATTAATCATTTGCAGAGTGCAAATCAATCACTCCATGTTTCAAAAATAAACAATTCCAGGAAAAATACTTATCGGTAATTAATTATCCTGTCAGGCATTCCCCTTGGAAGGAACATTATTTTTTTCCCATGCCTTCCTTTTCTTTGCGTGGAAAATCATTTCATGGAATTCATATCATAATATCATAATGTGATGAATTGTGACCAGTATTAATTCGAAATTCCTTTTCATAAGCAGCTTTGTTTTGTGCTCTGGAAGTGCTTTCATAGTTTTGTTCTCCGGTTTATTTCTATGCACAAGCATACAAACATAAATTAACAAAGTACATTTCTCATTATAAAGATAGTGAATTTGAACAGAACAATGAAAATGGGAAAGTATCTGATTACAAAAATGTATTTTTGTTAGAAAGAAAATCAATAGTTTTACAGAGAAACCAAACCAAAATGTAAAAATGTCTATGCAAAATTTAATAACACATTTTTATCACTAGTGAAAGAAATTGCAAATAATCTAACGAAGCCTCTGAAAAATGGAGAATTATTTTTCAATCATAAAATGATATGTTGCATAGTTATGTACAAAAATTTATATTAAAAAACCTTTGTAAATTACATCAGTGAGCAGAGCACCAAGAAAAATGAGATGGTAATCAGATAATTTTTTTTAATTTTTGCCAATGCAGATTTCATGTCATCACATACAAATGCAACAAATTTCTTGGCTACTGATACATCAGGCATTGTAATTTGTTTTTTTGGAACACAATGTCTTTTTTTTCTAGAGCTCTTTGGCTTAAAAATTTAGGCGACCATGAAGGTCTAAAAAGGTAGACAGACTGGCTGCTGCTGACAGAATAAAGTAAAAAAAAGGTGGATATTCCCAAAACATTCACACTAAAATCTATAGAAGTTTAGTCCTGCCTACTGCGATTCCAGAAAAGAACATGACTCTAATATCATATGTTCCTAAGTAATCAAAATGTGCCATATTGTTATCTATTATGCATCCAGATAAGGAAAAAAATAAGAATTATTCAGTTTCATAATGCAACAAAAGTAGGTTTACATACAGTAAATAAAATATCTGCATCAAATTTTACAACTAAAAAATTCAATAAATGGTCAATGGTTATTTTCTATAGCTTATTAAAGATCACCAGAATAAAAGCTAACATTTTTCAAGAGACAATAAAGAACCCTTCCAAGAACTATGCAAATAGAAGGAAATTCCTTACAAACACAAAATTATACCTTACAAAGCTACATTGAAGACAAAAATTATGCAAATTATTTAGAAAACATTTGCATGATTTTTGTCTTCATCAATCAATGAAGTCAAGGTCAAAAAAATCAGTGAATCCACTTCAAATGTATCAGAAGAGACACAAACCAACAAAAAGACAAAAACACCACAAAAGTCAATATGTTAATAGTTTTAGATCCAAGGTTAATACAACTATAAGTTCTTGCAGAAAATTTTATAAATTTATCAGTGAAAATAATCTCTTTATTTTTCCAGGAGTGTGCCTATTCACAATTTTTAACATAAGTATGTAATTCTTCATTCTTTAATTTATTAAAGTATTACCTTCTTACATATTTAAAAATGTTTGCTTAGGAAAATAGTTTTAGTTTCTCAATTAATTATTATTTACAAAGAAATAACTTTTTGATTTATGGCTCATTCTCAAGATGATAGGATGAATCAGTCACTTTACATCACTTGACACATCTGTGTCAGGTGCCTGACTTGTAATGGGTTAATAATATAAAATGTTATAGTATTTTGAAAAGTTCGAAAAGCGCCTATAAATCAAAACTTTTTAGTAGTAAAGATAACTATATGAACTTACTTTAGTATATGAAGTTTCTTCAATAAGAGAATTTTTTGTCACATGGCTATCAAGATGAATCAAACCCAAAAAATTTAGACAAAGGGGAGGAGTGAGTCGGCAAAGCAACCTAAATGGATACATTCTAATCATTTCGTAGTTATAAACTAATCAAAACTGCATTATTATTTATTTTTAATTTGTTTCCAATTTTGATAACCAGATTACATAACTTTTATTTACACACAAAAAGATTCTATATACTTAAAATTAATTTTTAAAACATCATAAGAAAAAAATTATTTCTTTTTATTACATCTTGTAAATCAAACTTTTCTTTTAAAGTATATTTACTAGTAGTAATAGTTATGGTATCAAGTACACATTAGCTAAAGAAAAAAAGGGAAAATTTTCGCCTATATATATATACTTTTTTTCTTTAAGCCTATTCACTCAACGAACCGAATCAAAGTTTCAGACATAGATATTCGAAGATTTGTGCTGGAGATTGTGATGAGTCTATGCTGAAGTAAAATAATGTTTAATTGGCATTGTAACCACATTTTGTAACACTTAACGAACCTTTGATCTATAACAAAAATTTAGTTAAGTAACTTAAACTCATATTAACTACTAAAAGTTACTTACAAAAGAACTTTGCTTATAAAAAATTACTACAGCATATTATTAATCATAAAATGTATTACACAGTCTTTGTAGGCATGTTTATTCATATATACATTCTAGTGATTAAAAATGGGAAAACAATTTTGATTCCTACTTCGCTATCCAAATAAAAACAAGCATCGTTTGGAGCAAAAACTCATTGTAGAAAATATTAATCTTGTTACGTTTTTTGGAAGTTAATGAATTTGTGAGCTTACCCCTAAAAAATTTCTTAATATCTGTCTTATTAATAAGCACTTTCACTTTTTAAATCTTTTCTTTTTTACTTTAGAATTATCAATAATCCAAGAAGCATATGCATGTGATGCATTATTTCCTAATTTCTCTCATTAATAATTTAAAATTCTACCCAAAAAATATTAATTATATCATATGATAATACATACATTTTGTAAAATGGAACCACTACATATTATTTTGTTTTACTATTGGCTCCCATAATTAGTTGAGAAAGGATGTTTATAATTATTTACTTTAAAAATTTAAATAGGTTAACAATATTATATTAAAAGTGTCAAATGTATTGCAAGTGAATTTCATCATTTCAACCATATATAGCACATTTGTGACAAATAAATTTACAATATAATAATTACAATACACAATTAAAGGTAACTTATCATTACTTTTAGAAATATTGAAAATAGAAAACTCACATTCCACAAAAAATTAAACTGTATTCATTAGTCTGATGATGAGGAGCTAAATAGTATAAATTTAAAATCCTTATGCGAAATACTGTGTAGTAAGCACAAACACATAGGTATGCAATTGTAGCAGTTGATATAAACTGTAATAAAAGAAACAATTAATTTCTTAATATTTATAGCCCAAAAAAATTGCATTTCTAACTAACATTTTCTAATTATATGTAATTTGAACCAAAATATTAACCAACTTTATTTAAAAATAATTTCTTTATCTATAATTACACTTTATTGATCTTCAAGAAGGTATATCCAATTTATCATATAGTTTCAAATATTACATCTGATACCAATATAAAAAGATATCAAAATTCATTAATAAAAAAACACAAAGAGGATCTGGCTAACATAAAAAATATAAGCTTAAAATCATACAGCTTAAAATTAATTCAAAAATAACAATTAACATTATGAGTAAGCAATTTTAATTTATTTTATATAAACATGCATTTTATTCAATATTCTAAAAAAGATAATGCATAAAAATGCAATTTAATTTTTTATTTTGAAAGAGTTTCTCTGTAATCTAAAAAATCAGTGTCATAATAATTTATTTTCTTGATAACTGTTAAGCAAACTAGGTAATTTTACTTATTGTTGCACAAATGGATTTATTTGATTTAAGAAGCATACATCACATTGGAGATATAAATGCTCAGAGATAAAACCATAAAATTTCACTAATATAAAAAAGGCAAAACTTCAAAGCTATTAACAAATAAAAAATTAAGCAATCAAAAATATTTGAAAAATGAATTTTACAATATAACTAGAGTAGTTACATAAAATTTTAGCATTTATCAATGTAAAGATAAAAAATCTGCAAAAAAATTTTAATAACAATTAATAAAAAAATTTTTATTAATCTTGGCAGAAAAATTTTCTTGTTTGATCAACAATTAAATGAAAATTAAAAAAATGTAAATTTAGATTAATTAACTTAAAAACTAACTTTATTTAAGTAAGATCAAAATCAATAACTTAATACTTTTTGAAGCACTGTTATTATTTTACGAAGCAGTTTCACAGAATATAAAACATTTATAAAAACAATTATAAATGACTTATAATTTATGTTATTTGATTATGTAAATATATATGTATATTATTACACTTGTAAATTAATTAAAATACTTCTTTAAATTATTAACTTTAATTTATAAGCTACATGGAACAGTAATTATAAAAACTCTGAAATAAGAAATTGAGGGATCATTTAAGAACTGCAATCTTATGTAAGACAAATAAGTTAAAAAAATTGGTTTATTGTTTATTCTTTCACTAAACACCAAATAAAAATTTCTTCATCCATTTTTTGCATGTAAAGCCTGCCATACACGATACATTACTTTGCTTAGATGGGTATGACACATGGAAAAACGTATCATGAGTAAGGGCAGTTTGACAGGTTGAAGAAAGTTCAGGACCATTCTGAATTTTCTTCCAACATGCCTCTAATTACAGGAAGTAAACAGTAGCTTCCTGCTGTCTTCCCACAGGCTTGTAAAGTATTTTTGGAGACACTTGGGTAAAATAATATTTACCAAAACTTAACATTTCTGAAGTTTAAGAAATTTTAGTTTAAATTTTACTTGTTAAAATGTTTATAAAACAAATAATACAAGAATTGACAGATGCATATAAAAAAATTAGTTTTATTTATGGTATGTTATGAGCATTGATTATAAGAATCAAATAAAAAGAAATCATATGAAAAATTCTAAGATATTTATAAAGTGGTGAAAATTTGCAACATTAAAGGACAAAAACTGAAAGAAAAATTGTTATGTCTATTATGTGTTTATATAGTGAAATATTACAGCAAAATATAATGAATACTTAAAACTATTTGATTTCTCCTGTATTAAAACATAAAACATTAAAATTCAGTTAATGTATTGAATAAAATTTTTCAATAATTAATTCCATTCAATTTTAGAGATTATCATCTTATTTTGTTGTAATTAAATGAAAAAATATAACATTTTAAATTTAATTTATTCATTCTATATAAGACTTTTTAATATTTTATTATAACCATAGTTTAGTAAATGAATAAATGATTATAAGAATTACTTTCATTTTCCAATATTCCTTATGAAGAACTTTTATAAATTACTCACATTTTCTGTATTATTTGTACCAAAGTTAGAAGAAATAAAATTTTAAGCCTGTATTCATTCTACTTGTTGCCAGAAAGTGCAAAGTCACATTTAGTCATTTGTGAGGTTTTTAAAAAAAGGACTCATCCTTTTTATAATTAAATGTGTTACTTATCCAATAAACTTTCTACTACTTTTCATTCATCTTAACATCACGTAAGAAATTCTTTTCTTCTGAGTGTATTTCTTTTATCAAATTAAGGTATGAAAAAGATTTTTGGTCCATCAGACAATTTTTGCCTCATCAAATCCAGAGCAATAGCAAGTAATATTTTTGTACTTAATTTGCTCATGTCAAGGATATGGTAGTATTTTTTTTAAAAACAAAACCATTTCTGGTACATAAAGAGGATGTAAAATATATCATAATATAAAACCTTGATAGTAGATATTACAAGCAGACAAATAAGTGAAGCAATGAATGCTAAAAAGATTTGTTACTAAGTCGTAAAATTGATTGAATTAATTCTTTTACTTGTGAAATTTTTATGATTTTTATTTTCAGTTTGCAGGGCATATATTTTAAGACAAAAGCAATAAATGTTGAAAAATGGCACCCTTAAAAATAACTTTCCCTTCCAGATGTGCTGTTGTTGTTGGGTTGGGTTTTATGGCACAAGGTCCAAAATTGCCTTCCAGATGTGCTTTCCCTATTCTGGTAAGCAGAATTTGAAAGAACAAGATGCATCATGGTGTGTTTAGTTACTTTCTACCCCATTAATAAACCCAAATGCCGAATCCTATCATGTATGACCGGCTTAAGGGTTAACCAGACAGGAACCTGCAGATAAAATGGATTCCGAATTACTACAAACATCCAAAAACATAGTGACAATCAAACTTAAAATTGTTGTACAAAAGACCAGAGAGCAAACCATTTGACTATCAGCTTAAAATTTTAATTTTAGGAAATTTTAGGAAAAAATTTTTATAAGTGGCAATAGAGCTTTTCTTTTATATTCTCTCGGTAAAAAACCTCTATAAGGGCTATTACTATTGTTTTGTTGGTCCCATTTGTTCTTGGCATTAAGGTCATTTATTCACACAAGAGTTAATTTTACTAGAATTTAATGTTTAAAGTGGATTCTGAATCATTGCAAATATTTTCCGCTGAGATGGGAATTGAACTTACAAATTGTTAAACTGAAGGCATAACAATTAAGCTGCCACCTTAGTTTCACAATAAAATCCTACTCATTACATATTCTATAGAAAAATAGTTAAAGATCCATACTAGAGAACATCTTCTACAATTACTCATGACAAATTACAATAAAAGCTCGCTTTTGCAAACTTTTATTTCAAGAACACTTATCATTTCAGGAACTAGTGGCTGGTCCCTAACATTGTCATGTTGTCATAGCTACAATGGCAATTTCAATTCTCCTTTATGAACAAAAATTCTGAAAAATCTTTTATCAAAGTCATTTTTGTATCCAACTTTCATTTAGGGTTTCCCCCCCCCCATTTTCTAACTCTTTTATGGTGTATGGTTACTTTAATATTTTACAGTTGAGAAACTTGAAACAATGTTTTGAGTGGAGAATCATAAATCTTAAGAATTATAGATAACTATAACTACACTATAGATTTTAAAATCAAGAATTTTTTAAGTAATTTATGCAAAATTTCTCTTGCCTAATCTAACTAGTCTTACAACTCCTTTATCATCAGAACATAAGAAATTGGTTCGAGTACAAATATCGTAACGTACTTTTTGCAAGGAGTGATTATGATTTTAAATGGCCTTATGAAATTGATATTCATTGTGGAATGCACTTGTCAATTTATACTTGGAGTGATGCTGAAAAACGATATCTGGGTCATTGTGACAAGTAGATTTTATTAAAGAAATCACTGTTACTGAAAGAAAAACATTTACTTAATGACTTTAGATTACTCTAACAAGAGCTTTGGCAAAGAAATCAACTGCCACCTAAAATTTCATTTCAGAGATTTCTGACAGTGGATGCAGATATAATTTGTATGTAAGAAGTATAGGATGATTTGATGATTGAGATAACAAATAATAAAAAATTTTCCAATAATAAGAAAATTATGAAGTGTTGTGACTGTCTGAAAAATAAAAAGATGAATATGAATATGATGAATAAGATTAACAGACTGATACACAGTTAAGTGTTTTCTTACATCAAAAATATAATGCACTGTTAAAAAGTAGTTCTGAAACAAAAGAAAATAATTACTTTTCCTGACATTTCACCAATGAAATGAAAGTAAAAACTAATTAAAAGAATGACTTTTTGCATACCTTTCTTAAACAGTGCATACATAGTAATTTTTTTTAATAATACTTTATTGACAAAGAAAGTGTACTTTTAAGATAAATTGTTATTTCAAATTTCCCACTAAATGAGTCAACATGTACAATGAAAACAATTTCATCTAACTATTAAAAATTTGTTATATTAATAATTTAAATATTATATATAATTAAGGAAGTCTTAAAAAAAAAAGAGTTTAAATTTGTTTACATGATGACTATTTTTAATGTATTGTTATTACGCATTTTTGCTTCACTAATGTTTCATGATGACACATGTTCAGTTTTAATTAATGTAAATTCGTTGTTTTTTCAGTTTCTTCTGCATAGTCTTTGTGGTTGATTTTCTAATTCCATTTACATTACCTTTCAAATATTTTTGGTAACATTAAGTTAATCAATATTGCTGTTTATGTTCATCTAAATGTAACTGATATTCTAGCATAACACCAGTAGTTGAATAAAGCAGATTTATGCAAAATAATTATATTGCTGATACTTCTTATGTCACATTAAATATATCAATGACACATTAAACCACAATTAATTAATTTTTTAAACTTTTTGGTTTACACAAAAAACTTAAATTGTTCGACACAAAAAACCTGCATTAAACATAAGCTTGATCATAAGGACAGAATAAGCAAATTAACAACTTTACATAAAGGACAATTTTATTAAATTGCATTAAAATAAAAAGGAATCAATCTTTAATAGCATCCCAATTTTCATTCTATCTTTAATACAATTTCAAAATCCTACAGATGGTTATAATGATATAAGTTCTACAGGTCAATAAAATGATTTTGTAAAAATTCATTAATAACTAAAATTACTCAATTTCTTACTTATCACAATTCAAGGATCTAAACATGGAAATGTTTCCTTTGCTAGAACATCACACCAGCAATTTTCTATTAATATCTTTGTTCCTGGCGTTAAAAAATTTAGAATTTCATCTTCATAAGTATCAACATTTAACTTTTTAGAAATATTACAATTTTTCTAATCTTTAAATCCAACGAATGACATATAGTAACGTAACAAGTATAATTTTTGGTTTAGGGATGAAACAAGTATGTTAAATTTGGTAACTAATAAAATCAATCATGGTAAGCATAAAACATGAAAAAAGCTTATACAAGCATAAATCAATTTTTCACATGTAAAACAGTATGAATATTCATTTTGAAGAACAAATACTTGCATAAAATAGAAAAAGAGAAAAAATAAGAATAAACACATATACTATAAAAATAATTTAGTTAAAAAAATAACAATTAGAAATATAAATAAAAGTTAAATGTTTTATTAGTTTTAGCACCAGTATGATAAAAACATGAAATATGAACACAGAAAAAATTTAAAAGCAGTAATCTTACTTCAATTGCAATGTAATTATAATTATTCCTTGCAGATGAAATAAATAAAGCAAATAAGGACAGTGTTGGACTTTGAGTGAAAAAAGTCAGTTCTGACCAAACAACTGCACTGCTAAATATAACTAATATAACACATAATGTTCGATATACCCAATCACGAAATTTACAGTTCCAATACCATTCTGAAATGGAAAATAAAAAACAAATTAAAATATTTTTATCCATATTCAAAGCAATACACATAAAATTATAATAAGTATTTATAAATATTTTTCTAACTACTAGATTTCACAGAATTCACATTTTTTAAGTAAACAAGTTGATGTGCTTTAGAAGATAAAATAGAAGATAAATAAAATATGCTATGATAAGAAATTTTTATTTATAGTTTTGAAATTTATATATAAAAAGAACTGAACATTTATTTTGTGTAAGTTTTCGAATTTACTTATAAAGCTTCTCATATTTGCTAAACAAGAGAAGCTTTAACATCATAAGCAACCAAAACATATTTTAATGAATACTACATTATGATATTGATTAAACTTGCTAATTAACACAGCACTGGGAACCAGAATACATGGATATTTTCATGTGGATATATATATATTTATATATTTCAAATAAAACTATCAGAATACAAAAAATAAACAAGCTTTACACCAGTTTTACATAAAAAAAAATAGGTTTAACTGAAAAATACGACGATTTATAAATACTTTCACCTTCTGAACAAAAACTACTATAATTCTTGGCTTTATATTAATATTATCATTTTTGGATAATCAGAATCAACATATTTTGATATACACTAATATAATTACCAAAGTAATTAATATAGTTTCAAACATTTAAATGTAATGAAAAAAATTTCAGAAGAATAAAAATTTTTAAGAGATCAGTGGAAATTAGAATTAGTTGCAAGCTTTACATAATAAGTAAATAAAAAATTTGATGTTCTTTAGAAGAATAGCATCTCCTTTTTATGTGTGTTAGATGAAATAAATCTATAAGAATATTTTACTTATTTTTCAATGATTTGAAATGTGAAAAAATTATTAGTATGTGAAAAATACTATCGAATCAGTTCTTTGCAATAAAAACCATCTTGATCAATTTTTTTTCTAATGCCCAGCCATTTAGGGAATTTTACCCTTGGGTGTATCAAGGGGTAATCCATGGCAACTTATATAGTAGGGCATCCAATGCATGAGCCATCATCACCCCAAAGATTGAGTTATTGTAATTTAGAAGTACAAACCCAGCAGAGGAGCCCAAGACCTGCCCCTCCAAGCCCATTTAGAGATATTATTTAATATAATGGATACTGCAACCATGATTTATTTTATGGCATTAATGAAGACCATAAACTTTCAGTTAGTCAGGAATAGAACTCACAACCTTTGGGTAATATCCTTCTCAAATAGGCTATTCTGGCCTTTTAAATAAAATATAGGTAACACAATTTTAAAGGAATCAAAAAATTCAATTGATACGTTGAATTATAATATCTCTAAAGGTATCTTTCCAAACAGTAAAACTAAAGCAAAACCTTTCAAGTTAAAATGGAATTCAAATAATAAAAGTTAAAACTATGCTCTAGGGAATAAAATCGTGAATACTTTGAAACTCTATTTTATCAAATAAGAAAAATGAGAATAACATTTCTAGTTTTCAAAAGCATAATATTTGGGATTCATTTATTTCTTAAAACTTGCAAGGTAGCGGGAATAACTTTTGTATATAAATTCAGATTTGAGAAAAAAGAATGATAGAATATTATTTAAGAGTTCTGCATAGTTAAGCACACACTGACAATATTAATATTGCTTATTTGAGCTTAATTTATAAAGACCCAGATATAAAGTATACTAATTACTGTCTTTGAGATATATAGAAAGTTAAAAGAAAAGAGAAAGTTCATAAACTTTATTAATTTATAAGATTGTAAAAAAATTACTAGAATATAGAGAAAATGTATAAACTTTTAAACAACAATGTCCATTTTCAATGTACATTTTTACCATGTATAAGTAAAACAAAGATTACACAGAAAAATAATCATTTCCTGAATATATAAAAATAAGTGAAGCATCAAAAGTTCATTTAAATTTGTTCCTTACAAATATTCAAATATTTGTCCGCTTATTACTATTTGATAACATTATCTATATAAACTAATTTAATTAAATATTTTCTTGCATATATTTAAACTTTAACACAATAAGTAAAATCAGTACTTAACAGCATGTTAATTAAGATTTCACATATCATAAAAAAATATATTCAGAAATAGTAACTGGAGAACTATTTTTAACTTACCTTTTAAATGGACAATTCAGAAATTTATAATACAATCAATTTATATTAGCTCTTTTATGAAACATCAAAATACACAAGAAACTTATTAATGCAACATTTTAAATGAAAGAAAATGAACACATAAATTACAGATTTCAATGTGACACAATGTAGACTAGACAATATTGACAAAAAACATACGAGCAGAATAATAAGTGCTCAGAAACACCAAACAAATATGTGAAATGAAAAACGATAAAGGAAATAGTTATAACAAATATGAAATGTGGAATAAAAAGACTGACTATAGTGTTTTGAAAATAAAAAAATATATAATAATAACAAACAAATAATTATATAAATATAATAAAAATATAAATAAGCTGTAAATAAAATAAAATTAATCTAACAAAAACTAATATATTTTGTTTTTTTCCAGAAAAATATGCAAATAAATATAATTACCAATAACCAAGAAGTATACTTTCTATGAAATATTTCATCTTTTCATGCAGTAGCTTTAATTTTTTCAGCACTTAGTTTAATCTTCATACATGCATAGCCTAATGGCTATGCAGTATGACTACATATATTTTTTTCGTTCATTAAGTTGTAATATAATAAACAAAGCACAGGTCTAAGTCTAAGCTCTTTACACAGATTAAAATTGAATTTATTTACTAACTGTACATTTATGAGAATTGATAGTTTTATGAGAAATTACTAATATTACACAGCTAAATACTTATTCTGGAAACTTTTGCTAGCTGTAAAATTTATTGTTTTGCTATAATTAAGAAATTCACTTAAATGAGCCTATATATACATACAAATAAAATTTGAGGAGTAATACAACTCTCAAAACCATTACAATGCCATTAATATGAACAACTCATTCCCCCACTTAACCCAAACTTAACAAACCTTTTACTTGCAAAAAATATTTTCACATAAAAGAATCGCCAATTTAAAGCCCTAATGAAGAGAGTTTAATTAAATAACATAATTTTGGAGTAAAAATTTATATTGAAATTACTATTGAAACATACGATTGAATGTTTCAATATTAGTCTCCTCACACTGAATAAAAATGGCTGATGAAAATTATTTAATTTATGGTAATAAAATATTAATTATACAATAACAGCTTTGTCAAGAAATCGTGTAAACATATTTATTTTCCTTATTACTCAGTGGTTTCTTTCCATGCATAAAAGTTAATTCAATTAGGACCAACAGTTTAAAGTGTACACTGAGAAATTACAAACATATAAGGTGGCAGTTAAACACACAAGCTGATCTAAAAAACAAAAGCACCAACCATTCAGCTGAAAATTGAATACTTATCATTCAACTGATAATTAACAAACAAATCATATCAAATTTATGCATTCAAATTGGTTATAATTAATTGCATTCATTTTATATGAAAACTCATTTTCACAAAAAGAAATAATTGCTATGATAATAGAAATAGAATCAGAATAGTTCCTCAAATTCTTTTATAAATTGTATAGTAAATTTTGTAAAAATATTGCTTTGTGAATCATTACATTTAGATTGACTACAATCTTGCACAAAGCACAGCTAATTCACATAAACTTTATAATAAAATTAATGAAAAATTCAAAATTGGAGCAATAATTATTGATAAATTAAGACAGTGCATAACAAAAGTATAAATTTTAATAAATTTTTAAAACAGGATGTTATTTAAGAATTCACTGTTTTACTAACACATATAAAAATATAATTAAAATTTGCAGTATAGATGCATTTATATCATTATTTGAGTATATGAAATACAAAATTTACACTGAAGTTACTTATGTAATTCCCACTTATTTACAAAAAAAAAACTATGCAACAACAAATGTACATTTAGTTGCAACACCACTCCTTTTTCATTAAAAAAAAGTACATCGAAATTAAATCGCTGAATTGCATAAAACTAGAGAAAATTTACTAGCGAAAACTACAAAAATAACACACAACTTACCAATCTTGGGAGTACAGAAAAATTCAAGAAAATGTGAGCGATTTTGTCTAAAAGAACTCTTAAAATATCTGTCCCTATTGCCTTCATTGTGAAGAACATCTTCCCAATAAAAAACTTGCTCCAATAGCATATTCCATTGACATTGTGTTCTATGATACATATGAATTGCACGAATAATCTAGAAATATAAAATATGTACTTGGTTTAATACAGAAAATAAATATTAGCAACAACTTTTCTTACAATAACACATTTGAAAACCACTTCTAAACATAAATAAATTTCTAATATTGTTCCACTTAAAGATATTTTCTTATACAATACTACTTATAAAGGGATGTTTTCCCATTAAATAACTAGTTACTTTAAAAGTTATTAACCAGTATATTAGTTAAAACATTTTTTCCTTAATTATCTCTTTTTTTTTAATAAAAATTGAGCTCTATGTAATGTATTACACACAAAAAAAAAATATGACACAAAAAAAAATGTTAAAAACAAAAAGAAATAAAAAAATAATAAAACTTCTTTTCTTAACAGCCAATTATACAATTTTCAATATTTTAAAAACATAAAAATACTGCAAATTATTTGCATGCAAAATTACTAGATATCTTAAACCAGCTACTTATTTTTATTAATGCATATTATTCTATAAAGGCATTGCTTCTTTCAAATATCAAATCTTTTCACCTATCAAAATCTTGATTTAATTCTACATGTTAGAAAGGTTTTTCAGTTTTTGTTATTCATCTTTACTTTCCAGTTTATCAAATATTTTGTCATGTATGTAAAAGTTTAACATTGAACCAAGACTCAAGAGATTCTTCATTACTATTCTTACCAACCAAATGTCACTACAGTCAAACCGCTCTGGGATTTTTATTCTACAATATTTTATCACAAAAATGTTTTAACATGTAATATAGCCTGTTAAACAAATGTCATGTCTATTCATTACAAAAACTATTTAATTAGTAGCATTAGACTTAATGATTAATAGTAGATAAGTACCAAAATCATTGATCAATAAATCTCCAAGTAAAAGAACCCAAGTTAGAAAATGAAGTTTATTTTTGTAACATATAGGTACACAACTTGTTCTTAGGAGAGACAACATCTAGTCATCAGATTTGTTGAAATTTAACACATCAAGGACGTGATTAAGTCCCATCAATATATAGCATTAGATTGATATGTAGCAAATTTTGAATGATAAAGACAATGAAAAACTAGAATGTATTATGGAATAAAATTAAACCTCTGACATCAGTCTAATATCCTACACATGGATATACAAGCTTACCTCACTGTGGGAACAATTACACAATTTACTGACAGTATCATTTAGAGTTTCATTTCGATCCATAATCTAGTTGCATATTCTAATTGTATGCAAAAATAAATTTGCATGCTACTATATACATTTAACTTAAATCAGAAAGATTATATTTTAGATGTATTTTTCTTCTTAAAAGAAGAGTGCATTTCATTTTTTCATTTTTGAGGGATATTCATATGATTTGAACTATAAAGATTACATGCATTTTTTACAGGAAATATTTTTGCAATAAAAAGCATAAAATATAGAATTATCACCTGTTTATGTAATTTTGCAAGACCTTTTTCACTAATTCCATCCAGTGAATAACAACCATCTTCTCTCGGTCTTCTAATTTGAGTAACTGATCGTCTATCACTGGGCAACTAGGAGAAAATTTACAAACTTCATTAATATATATGAACTCAAATGGTAAAACATATTCAGATAAAGTGAATTTAAAATCACAAGAATTTAATTTTAGAAAAAGTAAAATGCCATATATGGTTCATTAATTATATATTCACAATATGACTGACTAGAGGTACTCCATAAATTAATAATATGGATATAAGAAAAAAGGTGAATCAAACATGAAGTCCAACAGTTGTATAAGTTGTTTGTTACTTAGGTTACAATATTCATAAAAAATTTCAACATAATTCACTCTGTACTTAAAAAAAAGAGAATAACAGATTTAAAAATATTTTGCATTTTACTTTTTAAGCCACAATATTTAAAGTTTTCACAAATGGGGATTTTTTATTAATAAAGAATGATTTTATAATGAAGTATACTCTTAAATAATCATAAAAATTATTTTTAAGCTAGACAGTTAAATTATATAATCCAGTTTGGAAATAAATAATGAAAAAACATATTAATCAACAGAACCAATTTAATATTCCTAGTTGAAGTTAGTGAAGGATAGATTTGCAATCCAGAACTCATGACAATAATCAATAACTAATAAAAATAAATAAAAACAAGAAAACGTGAAAAGTCTAACAAATGAAAATATTAAATGTATTAATGACTAAATTTTCAAAAATAAATTGCAATTATGAAATTAAAACTTTCTTAAACTGAAATTTCAATAAAATGTCACCCTTGGCACTACACAAGTTTCTTCAGAAAGATATAAAGAATTAGAAGAACTGATAAATATGTTGCTTAACTTATAAAAAATTTGAATCGATTAGAAAATTGATAAACTTAGAATAAAAATTAAATAAGCCTTTTATAACGATTTATTATATTTTAGTTCAGTTTACTTACATTCTACAAACACACGTGTTACTACAGGACAGCCATTTAGATGCACATACAGTGGTGGCCAAAAGTGTGGATAATTTTTTAAAGTTTCTTGTTTTTCAACTTTGTGTGCTAGTAGGATATATAAATTTTTAATTCAATACAAATGTTTATATATCAAACTGAAGTTAATTTAATGTAGAATTTAATAACAAAAACAGATTTAAAATATCTGAATTACAAAAAAAAGTTATGTTCATTTTAACAGAACAAACGAATTTAAATCGTTTTGAATAATGACTGGCCAATCAGAAACACTGTTTTGAGGTCCAATCAAATGTCTAACTATAGTTTTGGCTATTTAGATGGTAAAAAAGTTTTTTTTTTTTTTTTTTTTTTTTTTTTTTTTTGCAGAATGATGCAAACTAGTACAATTGAATAGAGTAAACTGTTTTTGAATATTCTAAGTCCTTTTTATGAATTAAACTAATTTTAAACAATGTCACCAACAAGAAGAACTGATTGGACATCTAGAAAAAGAAGCCGAATTGTCATATTGAGAGAAAATGGCTCTCCTGTACATAAATTGCAAGACAAGTTGGTGGTTCAGTGAGTTGTTCTGGTGTACGAAAGATCTGTTTACGTTATGAATAAGGAAATCAGTGGAAAATAAGGCCAAATCAAGCTGAAAGAAATGCACAAGTACTGCTGCTGATAGAAAAATTAAATGGCTATATCTTCAAAATAGAAAAATTTCATCAGATGCCATTAGATGTAAAATGAATGCAGCGGGTATTGCATTAAGTTCAAGAACAATAAGAAGGCTATCAGGATTTGGATTAAAATGCTAGAATTCCAAGGAAAAAACTATATTTAAATCAAAAGCAATGCAATAAATGAATTAAGTGGGCAAAATAATACATTAAATGGTCATAGAATCAAGGGAAGGAAGTAATCTGGAGTGATGAGAGTAAAATATCACTCTTTGGTAGTGATGGTAGAAAATACGTGAGACGTAGGGTAGGTGAAGCACTAAATCCAGATTGCATTGAAGCAACTACAAAAAGCCCAACAAATGTCATGATTTGGGCATGTATGTCTGCAGATGGTGAGGGCCGAATTCACTTGATTGTTGGCATCCTGAATGCCAAAAAATACATCGAAATTGTCCTGGAACCAAAATTGATACCTTTCATCAGGGGTCTCTACCCCCAACAAAGCATTTATTTTTCAGCAAAATTCAGCTCCTTGACACACAACAAAAGTATGCAAAGCATGGTTTCGAAATAAAGGCATAGATATGTTACCATGGCCAGGAAACAGCCCAGATCTCAATCCAATTGAAAATTGGTGGCAATTTTTGAAAATTCTTGTACAAAAAAATACATCCATCCAATAAAAAACAACTTATTGCATCTATAATTGATTCTTGGCACCATGTGATTACAAAAGATGAACTACAAACACTCATTTACTTGATGAAAACATGCTGTGAAGCTTTACTTAAAAATAAGGGTTATCCTACTAAGTATTGTGTTAAGTATCACTTCAAAAAAATGCAAATCTATGATAGACCTTACCATTACTTGCATAGCTATTTTGTAATACAGATATTGTAATACTGTTTTTGTTACTAAATTCTTAATTAAATTACCTTAAATTTTATATAGAAGCATTTGAATTTAAGTGAAAACCAATATGTTCTACAAGCACAGAAATTTGAAAAACATGAAACTTTCAAAAAATGTCCACACCTTTGGCCACCACTGTACATATAAATGTACATAATGTATAAAAAAAGGTGAGTGAGAGCAATAATGTATTTTTGAAACTGAAGTGTTGTTGACCTTATTTGAGTCAAGTTGTATACTTTCTTTCCCATCTCTCAGTCAGCTTAACTCACTTCAAAATTTCTGTCTATTGATATGCAACTTAACTAAATTAATGCAACACTGTGTTTAATTCTAAAATCTGTATTTTTGGCACTGCTTATTTTTTGTGTTCGAATACATCAGCAAATACAATGCTGTTAAATAAACCTATTGAAAAGAAGAAATGTAAGAACAAATTTCTTTGACTGATAAACTTAGTTCAATAGAAAAACTTGAAAAGTGTGCATGGGTAGCAAACATGTATAGAATATGGGATAGCTAAACATATAGTATCAGATATATTTGAAAGAAAAAGAAGAATTAAGCAAATTTGATCAATAAAGTAAATGTTGAAAAGATGTAAAAAGAAAATTTTTGCAACTAGATCAAACCTTCGATGGAAATTATAAATGGTTTTGTCAACTATGTTCTTCTGAATTAGCTGTGCATGGAATGAAAATTCAGGCTGCAGAAAAAGCCAAACAATTAATCATGAGCTATTTCAAGGTCAGTTCAAGAGGCATCATAACATGACAAATAAAAGAATGTTGTGGAAGTCTCAGTGCAAACAATAATCATGTTAAGCCATTTAGAAAAAATTGGACAGCATTTTAAAAACAGACCAAATACAGTTTTCACAACTCTACAATTACGACAAGAAGTACTGGAGAGTATTATTCAGAAGTAAGGAAGTAAGGCTGGAAAACAATAAATAATTGTCTTAATTGTTATGACTAAATACACTTGTTAAAATCAGTGATTGTAATCAATGGTAAAAAACTAAAGCTTTAAAATATTTGAAGAAATTACAAGTGCTCTGCAACAATTCAAAAAATGCATGGTTCACTTCAGAAATCACAACACAGTGGTTTCATAAATAAGCAGTGCCAGAAATCAAGAGATACCAAAAAGAAATCTCAAACATTCTATAAGAAGAGAGAGTTAAGGCTTTAGTTTTACTTGATAACTGTCTAGCATATCCAGATGCAGAACATCTGACTAATGATAACAAACAGACTAGATGTATGCTCATGCAAGCAAACACGACCTCTCTGATCCAGCATGTGAATCAAGATGTCATCTACACAACCGAACGTCTGTCTAAAAAGAAATTATCAAATGAAATCTCAGAAGCTCAAGAACTAGATGGAGAAGACAAAGAGGGCAGAATAAAACTATTAAACTCAGTGACATGAGAGACCAGCGGGATCAAGGCCTATAATGCCCATATCTGTTTTCCTGTGTAAGGACCCTGGGGTGGGAAGCATACGTCTCGATTAAGTGGTCAGCCTAACGTAAAACCATTGTGTTTAGTTACCACACATAAAAAGGAGAATTACTGAGTTTGAAAGAGTTATATGTGCAATCAATCATTTCTAATTTTGTAGCAACTGTCAATGAAATAAAACCTTCAACTTTGATTAAAAATAAAAAAAAAAAAAAAACTTACTGATTGTGGAAAGTGAACAAGACACAGCTGAATTTGAAATTGAAGATTTTCATATGACCCTACATGAAAGTTGAAAGCTTATGATACTGGAAGGCTTAGAGTTGTGGTTAGATGCATATTAAGATAATCTAGGCTATCATTATTTAACAAAGGAGGAGGTTGTTAAGAGTGTGACAGCAGCAGAAACCTGTGAAAGGGACGAAGACAATAAGGATGAAACATCCCGAAACTCAACTTGGCAAAATTTCAGACCACTTAAACTTTGTGATAAAATGTGTTGTTGATAACAATCATAAGCCATACCTAAAAATTACAAACAGTTGAGATATCTTCATCAATAAATCGTTTAAGAAGTAACTACTGAAGAAAACAACTACTTCAAAATCACACAAACATCTAGTATGAAGCTGGAATCAAACTTGAAAATTATTGAAGTGAGGTAGTCACTAATCAGCTGTCAGCTTATTAAAAATAATATTAAGTAGAAAGGGATACTAAGCATTAATCTATGTCTCGATTGTAGCAATAGCTAAAGTATAGGAGCCCTAATTTAACAATAAGGTCTTATCTTTCACAATGAATTTATTTAGATAATTTTATTTAACATGATGCATTCTCAAGTAATTTTTAAATATACATTTCTAAAAGAAAAATTTTCCGTGTGTGCTATTCTATCAAAAATAACAATAAATAGCAGAAATTCAAAGAAAATTATTCTTACAAATAAGAATAATAGAAAACATACTTTCTCCAAAATCAAGTCAACGAATTGTCTTGTAGGATGATTTGAAGATGTTGAGTCTGATATGCGAATTATTTCCTGAAATAATTTCAATAGTAAATATAAGTTTCTGGCAAATATTTTAATCAGCTACATGTTTTATTGAATAGATAAAATGTACACATTTCATTCCCTCTCTTAAAGACAAAATAAATTTTGATGAACATACTTACATACATATAATAGATATTTATTTTGTGTACATTATATGAATGTATACATTGTGTTTATATATAAGTGTGTGTGAATATCAAAATAATTGGAAACACTTGTGAATAAAAGTAACATTTTTTAATGTACTTCATAACCATTAAAATATCAAATACAAGTTTTGTTACTAGAAATGTATATACCGTGGTAGTATGAGTTATCTTTAATGAAGTTCTGTAAGTCTTGTGGACTTTTTTATATAGCGTAAAATGTCACACCTCCCAGATTTTCAAAAAGGATAAATTGTAAGAGCCTGTCTAGCTGGAGCAAATGTGACCAAAACACATCTCAACTTATGGACATTTCAAGAAGTACGATGTTTGAAGTCATGACATTATGCTTTCCATATACATCTGTAACTTATGATTACATCATGAATTACAATTTAAACAGAAAAATACTTTCCTATATAAGACTTTATGTAGGTTTACAAAAGAAGTCTATTCTTAACTATGATATTGTCATGTGAAAATGAGATAATTTTATTTATATTTCATACTTAATTAGTTCGTTTACTAAAAATAATTGAAAAAATTATATATTAAATCAAGTATTTCACAATTTTCATTGAAAAATTAAAAAATGTTGAAAAGCAGTCTAAATTTGGAACCTGCTAAAAAAACTCCAGAGGTAGGCTGGTATGTTATTGAAATATTTTTAAGAAAATACTACCATAGTATGGATTGTTTCAGATAAAATCATGATCTCAGTTTCATAATGCACACATACAAATATATTGGGATATTAGACAAAAGATAATAAATAGAAGTTAATATAGAAGCACCCATTCACTAGAAATCTGTGTGTGTTTTAAAATAATATACTTTTTAATATTCTTACAAGATTAATTTTTGTTTGACTTTATGTTAAATACATAAATATTTTCTGATCTCAAAATTCTCAGGCATTTTATTATTTCCCTAATTTTCAAGGTTTCTGGAAATTCTTTTAAAGAAAAAAGTTTTTTAAAATTATTATAACAGGATTATGTCTCTCTGGTATATCTTTTTCAGTTTAAGAATTATCTAAAGAGACATTTGAATTTCTATCAGGTACATATGTGACAATCAAAATTTTCTTCACTATGTTTCTCAAAAGGGACAAAATAAAAAGTCTATTGATAAGTGTTCAGACAATCATTAATATAATGAGATTATATACTTCAAGTAACTTAACCCCTTTTTCTCTTTCCCACTCATAATGATTACTTAATATGTGCATTATAACTTTTTATAAAAATGTTAATTGTAAAATTAGTTAACTTTATTATAATTCTTATTATGACGTTAATTATTTTACAAAAATTGAATTATTTAGAATTTTTTTTAAATGATTAGAATAGTTTCATAAAAAGTAAAAATTTTACATCAATTGATGATAGACAAAGCAACATTTACATCTCAGCTTTAAAACAAATGATGTTTCCATTTAACTTACTCTGAAGTTTCTTATTGGATACTTTGTTTAAATAAGAAAGATAATATATAGAATATTCATTTAAATAAAGAATAACAATACAAGAGTTTATATAGATTCTCAAAAAACAAATTTCCAAAGCTTCAAAGAGTTTTCCAGTGTCATATTAAACATGTCAAGCATCAGTAAACAAATTCACATGTTTAATAAATATCAATATTTATTTTATAATTATATAATTATAATATCAATATTTATTTTAATAAATATCAATATTTATTATTTTAACAATTATTTATTATTTTAACTATTACTATATATAACTATATACCTACATCTTTCAATGATAACAGAAATAAATATTAGAAAAAACTAATATTTGAATATTTTTACTCAGATTTAAAATTAATAATTTTACCATTGAGCTTACAGTTACAACAGAAAATATTTCATTTAAATATACAAAATTCTTGACATCAATTAAATATTGTACACAATAATGGATATTTTTGATTTTTTAAATTTGATTAAAGCTTATTTAATTTGATTTGCTTCTTTATAAGATATATAAAGATAATTTCTATTAAAGTGAGAATTCTTGAAACAATGATAAAACTTAAAACAAAATAATTATTAATTACATAAAGTTACAATTTAAACAATTTTTCATATTTTTCCAGCTTTCTCAAATTTAGATTCCATTATTAAATTTAAAATAAATTTTATAATATTTTAAAAAAAAATTATAGAATGCTCTCCAGTTTATTTGGAAACTCTTTTAAACCTACTCACAATCCTTGCATATCCATATTTCACACTTACCTATTTCTTTAATTATGGAATACAATTATGTTTTATAATATAATAACTTTAGAACAAAAGTTTTTCTTTAGTTTGTCATTAATTTTTGCTTCGCTTAAATTCCAAAATGAGAAGTGTTTGGCTTCGCAATAAAAATTAATTTGCCAGTTATTTCAGTTAACTAGATTGTAGATTTCTTAAGCTCGAGTACAAGAGCACAACGCAGACCTTAAGTTTTAATCTGATCTAATCTATTTAATTAATAATTTAATTTCTTGGATTATAACAAAAAGGAAAAAATAAATACATCAAAAAATGATTCAAATTTAATCTCATAATCAGAGAATAACAAAAACATCTTTTTACTTAAAAATTGATGACTACCAAGAATAATATCTGTTTTGTGCAAACAAGTTAAAATCTAAACACAATGAATAACTGACAGTCAAATACTTTAGATTCATTTGTTTGTTACATTATGGTCACTTTTTGCACAAGAGATTAATGCACAAGTTAATTCAATTGGGACAAACAGTTTAAATGGGATTCAGAACCACTGCACACAAATATCTAATTTCAAGGTTTTAACTAATACCCAAGCTGAAAAGAATAAACACCAAACAAAAAACTTACATTAATTTTAAATTAATTAAATTCTGCAAAGAGAACATTAATATAAATTTTTTAAATTTTCCTAATCCACTTAAAAATAGCTGTAGAGAAACTGTAAGTCCATCATAATTTTGGTTTGACACTCAGCATTCAATCTTTGCATATAAAGGTAATTAGATTGGGACATATAATTTAAGGAAGATTCAAAACCACTACATCCAGATCTTAGTGGAGCTTGAGCCCATGAACTGTTGAACTAAAAGATAGAGTAACCATTTAGCAGGCGATTCAGCAAAGACTATTATAAGTTTCTATGTTCTAACATACTTCTGTTCCAAAATATAGATAAGTAAAAATATTATATATTAGTTTTAAAAAATCAAGATAAAAACATGTCCTTGCTTACTTCTGTCAAATCATCTATTTTTTCTTCAGCTTCACATCTTTCACTACTAATTTTTGAAGCTTTAAAATAAAGGTAGCTCAACATGTACCCTTTCTTTGTTCTATTCCATAAATTACGAGGAATTTCTACTAATCCATATCCTTCAAGAAGAACCAAAAGGAAAAGACCCCAAGTATTGCTTGCAGTAATGCATATTACTTTTAAATGAGATCTGTAAGCAAGATAAAAATAGATAACAACCTTATTGAAATGTCACAAAGTGCCAATTTAATTACAGAGAATATATATAACAATATCAATAACCTCTAAGCAATTAAATAATATATAATTTATATAAATTAAATTAGATCAAATACTTTTGGAATAATTAACATGAAAAAATATTTAAAGTGTCAACTGCTTTTATCACACAAAACATAGTTTTTACAAATTATAAAGTGGAAGTCAATTTTCAGCAGAATTCAAGAACAGATTTTATTTTCATAAAGTAAATACAACAAAGTACAAACAACATACAAACTAAGATTATAACAGGGTAATACAATTTTCAACATATCGTAAAATAGGAAAAGTAATAATGCAATATAATGTGACAAAATAAATTTTACAGAATTGAATGTAGAAAGAAAATTGACATATTGCAACAAATTATTAGCAAAAGCATGTAACA
>JAPDSC010031756.1:0-14823 GCA_026290005.1 Latrodectus geometricus | reverse complement strand
TATAACTTCCAAATAAATTAGATAGAAAATATGTACTTTATTTTCATTTACTATGAAATTTAAACGAATCATTACTTTGAAATTCCTGATATTAATCTTAAATTTTTGATATTTTTGAATTTTTAATCAAAACAGTATGAACATCAAATGCCTTCAACAAGTTTAAGAAAATGTACTTGAACTTGAGTGGACGAATAAAAAATATTTTATTAATTATTATTTTATAACGATATATATATATATATATATATATATATATATATATATATATATATATATATATATATATATATTGGCAAAGTGTAAATTATATGACCTTAATATATCTTTGGACAAATAAAATATTTTGAATATTCTCTAATTCTTTATTTTCCCTTCACTCGAAAAATTCTCTGTAAATAGCAATGTCTGATAGGCATTTACACGAGTCTATGTACTTCCCTAACAAAGAGAAAAAGCAAACAATAGATCCAATCTTTGACATCGACACTCCAATTTTAACGCAGGAGACTAAGACCCTCAAATCCAATCATGTGTTACGAGGCGGCTCGTGAAAAAAGTACGTTTTAAACACCGTTTCTCGATTCAAATAAGTTCTGCAACATATACGCAGTGAATAAAAGTGAACAAAAGTTTCTTATAGCTAGCCATTATGATATTATCGCAGCGCCACTGGTTGAATGCCTTTCATCGGACTTTTCGATGAGCTTTCAGAAATGTCTTTATTTCTTTTTTAGATCTTCATCCTGTTACGAATCTTTGAAAACATTGTACTTTGCTTCATTCTTTTGATGCTTGGTAAAATGTCATACATAAATCTTGCTAGTTTTACATGTTCTCTGGGTTCGTATAACAGATACGAGTGAAGCTTTAAGAATTTTGAAAAAAACGTTCATACATACACTTAATTTTACATTCACTCTTAACATAATTTGTTAATGTTTACATAAATTATTGTTATTAACTATAGTTAGTAAACAAAATACAAATAAAATTTTTTTTATCGAAAGGTGTCTTGGTGTTTCAATTTTATAGAAATAAATATACTTTGAATTACATAATTATGCTGTATTTAGATAAATATTCTTTTTTATTAATGAGGAAAAACATATTAATGTATTCTTAAAGAATAATAAAGAAACACAAAACAGGTTAATAAAAATATTACAATCGAAAGTGTTCTTATTTTAATTGGAAATGCTGGCTACAAACATAGCTATTTCTCTTTTTAGCAATAAATCTCTATTATATTTTCACATCCAGTTTTGCTTACTACAAATAGCTCAGGAAAACTTATCTAAACGTCAATATCATGTCCCCACAAGAAAAAGTAATACGTATAATATTCTTAAAATGAAAATATTAGAACTTCATAACATATACTATAATGGGATTTTAAGCTTCAGTTTTGGTGCACATTTAATTTAACATTTATAATATTATGACCAATTATGCAGGCATTCCTTCAGTTTCCCTAGCAATGAACTGCTCCCTAACTAAATAATAATTTGTTGTATTTTGTTCGCCATACTATTAACTGCCTACATGAAGATTTCATTTTATTGCACTCAACCTCATTCCTTCCTCCTTCTTGAAATTGGAGTTCTTTCCATTGAATTCATTTATGACTTTATTTGCCAAAAATTATTCAGAAGTCACCAGCTACTATTTTTTTATTTTACGTTGTTAAGTATACCCAATTACAATATTTGAAGATTTCACAAGGGAGTGAAAAACACTAAATATCTTTTTATACTGTGCCAAAGTCAGCGTGTATTCCCGCTAATGCTAATAATATTTTATATTGAATGAATCAAGCTGATTTAAGTATTTTAATTTTTTTTTTGTTTTTGAGCATATCTGCACTTGAACAAGTTGTCCATGCATCGTTAGAAATGATCACTTGCATGATCCTTATTTCTGATATTTTGATTTGTATTTTAATTTTTGTATATTTTTTTCTTAGGAAATCAATTGTATTTTCCCTAAAAATCATAATGAACAATAGAAGCTGTTTCTAATTCCAAATAGTGTAGCGTTGCTACACCATCTCCTTAAAACCAAAAATTGTTTCATAGTATTGGGAAAGGAGCAGCTTCAATTAATCAGAGGATCTGGGGTACCAAAGACTGACTTAGCCCCGTCTACCTGTTTACTTTAGCTGAACGGTGTAAAATAGCTTTCATGATTAGGGTGGCCCTACAAGGAGAAATTCCTGACGTACATCACTCATTCCATCTCTGAACATTCTCTAGCCACAATGAAGCATCAAACAAGACTTGAAAGGGTGGACAAAAGATAATTTTCATATACGTGAAAATTTTTTTCCAGTAATAAATTGTAATCCGTAATAAATAAAATACCATTTATATTTAAGCAAGACCAATAATGGAAAATTTTTCCTAATAGAGATATCATTTAAGTTTCTTTTTTCAAATTACTAGTTTAATTATTAGGATTATATATAAATTTATATATAAAATCTTTATTCATGTATGTAATGTAATATAAATAATAAATGTAATAATAGGAGTTTTGACATTGCATAAAGGAATATTTAACACTTGGAGATTATTGTAAGACAACCATGACTGTCTTGAGCATTAGTGAGTCAATTTTTCTGGGTCACAAGCAACTTTTAACTTCGAGTTTGTCTTGAGATCGCTTTCAATGCTGACCGGGTTGAAATAAGTATATTTTTAGGCATGCGATCATAAATATAAGCATTGGTAATCACCCTAAAATGACTTGGAAATCCACTGGTTGATGGCGTTCTTAACTTAATGGTCACTATCAATAGTGATCAAGAGGTAGTTTCTTGATTCATGAATCAAGTTCACTTATCGCAGGGAAGGATGTACAAATAACTCTCAAGCAATCAACATGACAATTGAGTGTGCAGAAGATACAGATACAAAATATACCACCCATAACTCAACAACACTTGAAATTGAATCCAAGACATTTTAAGAAAAAGTATGCTACTACTACTAGGTTGGGAAAGCACAAGAAAATTATGGTATTGATTATTTTCCTTATATTAATTATTTTTTTTTTGTCGAGTGCCAGCCAGACTGGCAGTATGGGTGTACTACTCCACTTTTTCAACTGAACCGTAATTGGGTGTGGAGTCCGACTTCCTCAGTACACACATGCCATAGGTACCCGTTTATAGGGTAGGCAACCATTCATACAAGGAAAGGACAAAGACAGGAGAGAGAGAAAAAGAAAATACATCCATGCCCGAACCAGGATTCGAACTCATACTCCTTATCCGCAGTCATGCACGCTGATCCCTAGACAGAGTAGGCAGCATATTAATAAGTTGTCAGTGTTAAAAAGCCAGCTTTTGCTCTGTTCGTATACCATTCCCTCGGACGATACCAAATAAATAATAAATGTCATTTAACATTAAGGCAAATCATTTGTTTTCAACAGAAAAATGTAAAAATATGTTGGAATACTAAACTGTGTGAAAATACGAGGTATACCAATAAGGATAATAAAAGTAATATTACTTTAATTAAATATTCTTTTGAATAGCTAATTTTTAAATAATTGTGAATAATTTTTAAATATTTGTGAATAATTTAAATATTTTTTGAATTTCTGTGAATGTATTGCGTGATTTTACAATTTTTTTAATGAAAATGTAATAATAAATATCACACACCCCTAAAAATATTTGTTAACTGTATTAAATGGTATACGGTTTTATTAAAAACAGAATTAGGAGATGAATATATTTTTACATATTTTTGTTAGTGTCACCTTACATTTCAGAATGTCTATAAAAGGAAATTGAGTATTAATAACAAAATTAATAAATAATGATTTCAAGCTATAAATATTTTAATAATGTCGAATTCAAAATAAATTTAAAGAATTTTTTATCATGAATAGATTTCTTACAATGTATCAATCAATCTTCATATTTCTAAAAACATCGAGTTCCGGGATGAAAAGTTTTAAATTGGGATGAAATTTTTTTTAAATCATCGTATATTTCTAAAATAAAAGAAATTACACTTCTTTCTATTTAGGAAGTTAACAAAGTAACATTTTTTTACTTTTCCTTGCTTAAATTATTTTAATTATTTAAACTATTACACTTTTGAGTAAATTATAGCTGTTACTTTAAATTTTCTTTCTTCAGATTTAAAATAATGATAAAAATAAGACATTTCATTTTAAAATCTGTTTTCCAAATCTTTTTCATCTTTTTTTCCCAGTAAAACTTTAAAAATAAATTTAAATTATGTATTTTCTTTCAGGATTTACTAATACTTTTAAACGTGCTAACGATAGGAAGATGTTTTATCAAAAAATTACTGACACTCCAACGAATTTTGATAAACATTTAGAAAAGTCATCAAAATGAGAACACTTTCAGAGGTACGATGTGAGATAAAAGACATCGATTGGGTAGAAAAATAAAATAACTGAAAAAAGTCTTGAAACGATGGAAAGGATTGGCGGAAAGCGTTCAGCCAATGGTGTTTTTATTGAACTGTGTGAGATAATGACATAATGGCGTCCTAAGAATATTTCCCTCGCGTTTATCCTTCACGAACGTGTAAAGTGTGTCTGCTTCTAGAAACATGTTTGAAATTTACTTTTTATGCCTGCTGCAATGTAAAGTGTGTGATAGGATTTAAGGAATTTATCTTCCATCGAAATTTTGCTTGCTGTGAAGGACGAGATGCACAGTTTATATTTGTATTTTTCTCTTTTCTTCTATACAGGATTAAGTGAAGCATAAACTTTTTACTTTTTAAAAAATGTTTTAAACAAAACATATATGAAATCAATGGTGAGAAAGAAGTTATAATTCGAATATTTTGCTTTTGTAAAAATTTGTGTTTAAGGAATACATTTCTGGATATTTGGAAAAGTCTAATGTAGAAATAGTCTTAGATGTGGGAATGGTATAAGAAAATGCTTGAAACGGTAGTAAATTGAATTAATATTTATTTATTATTGAAATCATTATAACACAAATTTTAAAATATTTTAAAATATCAATAGAATGTTTTTTCTTTTAAACTGTTGCAAAGAGCACCATTGGAGTTAATAAGTAAAGATGTATGTGGAAGACATATTTTCTTCATAAATATAATTTTCCTTTACTCTTAAAGTAAAAATGTGGATGTAAATTTTCTTATGGTTATGAAAGAAAATATGACTGTTAAGTGTATTCTTTATTTATGGTGGTATAAAAGTAAGGGTTGGTTTATTTATCGCTCAACAGTCAAAATTTTCTTTCGTGGGATAGTTAGACCAGAGCCTAATAAACTAAATTAGGTTTTACCCTAATTATTTTGGGCTCTTCAAACATTTAAGCTTGAAGTTTGTTTCGTATCACTAACTGTTAAATTAATGGTTAAAGTGCTAACTATTTATCTGTGAATACGGGTCAAATAAATTATTGTAAAAAAATAACAGAATAAATTTAATTTCTTGCAATGATTTTGCATACAAAATTGAACCATCAAAATAAGAAATAAAATTTTGTGAGACACATAAATTTATAGTAAAAAGTATATTTATTCTTTTAAATTCCGCAGTTTTAAAAATATCACAATTTATAGAGAATATCATACAAACATTACAATAGTTCATTCTAGGAAAAGTTACATAAAATCATTCCACTTGAAACAAATAGTCATTACAATATAAATAAATGTATAAGTATTCAGCGACATCACAATTTCAAATTTTGTCCGCACTGTTGGAGGAGTTCTTGCGCCTGAAAAATGGATATTTAAATTTGTGGCTTTGGTAAAATGTATCGCAGTCCTTGCTTGTAACAGAGCAATGAGGTGTTTCCTGTTTTGAACCCTGCTGTGCTGACTTTCTGAAGTGTTCTCGAACGATGTTCAGGTGGTGCTGGATGTAGGGTTCTTCTGGTGCCAAGTTCGAAGCCCGCAGCAAGCACGTCTCGGCGTTTTCCAGCTCGCCTAGCTGAAAATGCGCTGCACACAAGTTGTGTAATGCGGCGAGGTGGTTGGGGTCATGCTTAAGAATCAATTCATAACACTGGAAAAAGAAGTATGCAATCATCAAAGATTATTATGCAATGTTTAAAGATTATTTATTGTTAAAATTTATTACAGTATGTATTTTACAAATCAATTATTCACCTTTAATTCATAAAATAATTTTCATTAAAAACTTAAATATCGCCATTTTGTGAGTGAATATTTTAAACCTAAACAATAACTTTTCTTTAAAACTACATGGTGCTACGCTACTAAACTCCTGCAAAAAATTGGTATAAAAATTCCAAGCAACAAATTATTATAAAACTAGAAATAAATATCTTTGGTTTCTTCAACTTTTTAAATTCAGAAATTGATCATCAAAAGATATTTTTCATGACATACCGGTTGAAGTTAACTACAAGCCACTACCATTATACAGATCAGAGGAGATAATAGAACACACAGACTATTTAGCTGAAAACTAGAATACTCCGAAGATAAAAGAGTAAGATCACCTCTTTTCAAAGCGTCTATCTGTTGCCCTCGTTCCAAAATATTCTCTAATTAAATTACTTCAACATTTTTCTTAATATAAATGCATTAAAAATATTTTCTATATGTAATTTTAAAGTAATGCAATGCAGATAATGAAAAAAATATACGAAAACATAAATATAAATAAAATAAATATGGTCTGACTCTAATTTTATATTTATGTCCCACTGATTATAATTATAGTATATTTTTATGAATAATTAGAATGGTTCTACTCTATTGGGATTGCGGTACATTAAAAAAGGCATTAACTTCAGTTTTGCTCTTGCGAAACGAATACTTTCATTTTAATTATAGTGATGGAGCATCACAGAGGATATGTTGATTAATGGTAGGGCTCTGCTCTATTTGGAATAGGAAAATTTACAATTCGATTCTAAGTGCACTTTTTATTAAATAGATATTTGAGAGATTTCCGAGTTTTCTCCCTTGTGATATGTGGGTATGAGTTACTATCTTTGAAAATCCTCCTGAAAGGCAAAATACGTCTTTGGTGCTAAGAATCTTCCAATACAAATTGAGTTTTATAACGTCAGGACTCGCTGAAAAATATGTGGTAATCCGCGTTTTAACACGAATTGGAAAAAGGCTGAGTTACTTCTATTACAAACATTGGTCAAGTTACAAATAAATCTAAAATAATAGCAAGGATCCTTGGAGGAGTATGGGGATAATTATGATCTGAAACTACCTGTCTTGCTGCTGTGTAATTATTGAGCTCCCTGAAGTAGATGTTCCCCAATAAGACCAGACCCTTCTGGTGCCGCTTGTCCAGTTTCTCCAGGTAAGGCAGTGCCTCCAGGGGAAGTCCTTTCTCGTAGAGGATGAGCGCCAGGTTGAAAAGAGCGGCGTCAAAGTCTCCTTTCAACTAAATGATTTCATTTAGAAATGCAGGGAGTAATTTGAACAACATTTAGATATGAACAAAATCAGTGATGAGCTAATTAAAAAATTAATTTTAAATATGTCTAGATAATAATTTGGGTTAAATATTTGAAAAACTATACTTTAAGATGTCCCTTGGCAAAAATTGGCAATTTTTTTTGACAAGAGTGTTTTTGTACATGCTTTTGAAGAAAAAAAATAGTACTGAAAACACGAGGGCATAAATCACAAGTAAGACAATATGCTTTGAAAGGTAAAAATATGATATTTTGACAGGAAAAACAAGTATATTTATCACCAAAAAAACTCAATTTTACACATTTTTTTAAAATAGGCTTAATTTTCTAATGTGTTTTCCAGCGGTTTCGAAACAATATGGCGTGAAAAATATGAGCAATGAGTCACAATTAAAATAATTACATAAGTTTTATGAATGCGTTTAAATTTAAAATTAATATTTTTTTTCAAAAACCTCAATTGCATCTGTGAATCTATGAAAATCCGTACAGTAAAAAATGAAAATGCGGCTTACCAAAACAAAAACGAGATCCAGAATGCAAAAAATATTACCAACATCGCTAACAATATGTCGCCACTTTGGCGAGAAACTGATGGACATCCTAAAATATAATCCTACCGGATATTTTAAATTATACTTCATTTTAGCAAACGAGTTCGATTAAGGGTCTGGGAGTCTTCTGTTTAATTACCGCTTCTTAATTACAAAGACACTCTCACTTTTGGAGCTTTGATAGCCGTAAAAGTGATCTGAAACTAACTGTCTTGCCCCATTACATAAAAGTGCATTACATAAAGATACTAGGTGCCATTACATAAGGGTGCCATCACTTTCCCCCTTTGTAGTACTAAAAAAGGGAAAGAAATTCATAATGGCTTATCCTTAAAAAACAATTTATTATATACCATTGTCTATGCTTTATCTTTAATACAAAAACTTATGTATCTCTTCGTACCATTATGGGTGAATTATTTAGGTATTTTCTTCATTTAAAAATATGTTTCTAAAGAGATATATAATATTCTAAAATATTCATTTATTAAATTTTATTGCCCGTATACATATCTCAAACTGAAGTAAACATTAAGAACTAATTTAGAAGTCCAAAGAGTTTATCCGGGGTGCAAATATAAACGGACTGCAAAAGTGTTTTACTTAGTGACTTGAGACATCGCTCTGTAAGGTAATTTTGTTCAAATGTTTAACGTACAGTTCAGGTCTTAAAGGATTTTTTGAATACCCTTTTTTTATTTTTGATTGGTGATTTGGAAAAATTTATCAATTAATTGATTATAAAAATAAAAAATCTCAAAATAATGCTAAAATTAAATAAATGATATTATGTAAAAGTAAGACGACTTATCATTGCACAGCCAAGGTATATTGACTGTAAATGATAAAAAAAAATTGTTGAATGTCTTCGATAATTACTTGCAGAGCTTTTCTGAAGTAATTTTCTGCTTTGGACGTGTCTCTGTCTTGCATCGCCAGCATGCCCATGTTGAAGTAGGTCCGTTCAGGTTGCTGTCCTTTGTCTAGCAACACCTGCAGTCTGTGGAAAAAATGATATTTTTATGCCACATTATCACACATGTGGGGTGAGAGTAGACTTAGTTATTGCATCTGGTTACAGGTCAGTCTCCAGCTGGATGGATATCATTAACTTACTTTTTCATATTTTTTAATAGTTAAAAACCAACAGCAATTTAATGTTACAATTCTTGTATTCCAACTTGTTTTTGATAATTGATCCGAGGAAAAATGATTTGGCAATAAGAAAGAAAAAGATATTTTAGTAAAAAGATAACAAGTTGAATTTTAAATACAGTGTACATTATACTTGTTTTAAATAAAAAACTATAAAAAAATATGCTCACTTTTAGTTTTAAATTAAAAAAGTTGTAGCTCACACAAAAATTATTCTGTGGAAATTCTTATTTGTCTTGAAGAAGAAATAATTTCAATTAGAAAAAACTGCATAGTTTCGCATAATTAGTAGAGAAAGAAAGTATTCACTTGTTCACAAGATAATGGGTTACATGATTCCATCGGAGATCATCATGATAAGATCTATCCATATAAATAACACCCTCGTCTGATGTGGAGAAGAAATTAAGAGAAGAATATGCCAGGTGAGGTGCTGATTGCATCGACTGATCAAATTCAATAGAAGAAAGTTGGTTGAGCTTAACTGTTTCAATTGGAAGAACTAAGCTGCCGGAATTATATTCAATAAACAGCAAAGAATACACAGTGATTCCCTCTATTATTGCTAAAAGAATGAAGGTTTTTGAATTTTAAGTACTTGCATGTACATCTGCCAGAAGGATATTTAAAACGCGGAATGTGAATACGAATCATGTTCCGAGAAGAGGGTTTCAGAATGAATACACATGATAGATGTTGCCTTACAACATATACAAGTGATTAGGTTATCTGCTACGCTATGCCATTGTTTGTATAAATATATCAAACTTTAAGAAATAAAGTCTTATAGAGCGTATTGCAAGCATGATTTAGAAAATCTCGAGAACAGAGCTTGTCACAGAAACTTCTGCATTTAATTGAAATATTTAGAGGTAGAATTCTCTCATGAACATTCACATTTCCAATAGAACTATGCAGAGCTTCCTTGGCTCTGTATCTGCACTCCGCTTTCCGTTAAAATAAGCAAAGTGAAGGATCATGTGCTGTGGGTAGTGATGGGAGGGTGACCACATTTTCCTTCACTGGGTTGTTCGAGTTTAGTGGGTTGGGGACGAGTCGACTTCAAAAACTCTTCCGGTAGTGTGGCCTGGATGTAGAGAGGAGGGTGTCAGCTCAATTTCATCACCTGACATTGGTTCAAAATTACAAGGGCTTGGTTATGGGCGCGTATTTTAAATCCGTTAAACTTAAGGTCAGTCCGGGGCTCACGTACACCCTTATATATCTACGTACAGAGATATGCAATTCGCTAACAAGTTGCTTATATTTGTTCGTTGTGAAGTTTATAATTTTATAAATTATTTGGCAGATATATATATATATATATATATATATAATTATAAATTACATACCAGATTTTATTAAATGTTTGGTTATTGTAATTATTGTTCACTTATATTAAATAATGATATTTACTTTATCTCTCTAATATACTTCTTCTATTACTTCTTTACTAACCTAGACACTGATTTTATGAATATATCATCAGCCTTTACAAAGTTAAGAAAATTACATTAGGCATACTGTATCTAAAATTTGAAAATATTAAAAAAAATTTTTGTAATTTATTTTTATTTAATCATTACACAGATTACACTATGGAAATAATTTTATTTAAAGTATAATATTAATATATTAAATATTAATCATATATATTTAAATATTAATCATATATAATTAAATATTAATCATATATATTAATATTTAACATATTAATATATATGAATACTTCAATTAAGTTATGCAATTAAGAAATATTTAGAGAAAATACTAATGTATAATTAAATTATACAGATAAAAAATGATGTATATAATATTTTTGAATGTCATTAATATTATACATTAAAAATAAAACATGACATGTATTAATTTTAGAATATTTAATGAGATATAAATAACTATTTTTGACCTATGTAATTTAAATAATAATAATTACATCATATATAATAATATATTGTTAGTACTATTCCAATTCTTTTATATTATTATTTTAAAAGCTGAAATAGATATATACATATTCATGTGTAATTGATTTCACCTTTCATGGGCTATTCTTCTCAAATTTGAATCTCCGGAATCTTGTGTTAAAATGGCGAAATTCAAAAGAGATTTCTGAAAGAAATTTACTGTTACAGATATATAAACATTACAAGACAGATGTAAAATACTCAGATTTTGGATAAATATTGAGGATTTAAGCATTTTCAACGTTAAAAATTGCATTTCTAATGATTTGGTGACATGGTAAGATTTTTTGTGACCTGGCGAAAAATAGATATTTTTGGAAAAATCCCTCATTGAAGTTCTAACACCAACATTAAAAGAGATAGCATATAACCTTCCAAAATCTTTTCACGAAACTCTTAGATTTTCACGCTAAGTCAGATATAAATACCACTTTTCCGATAAAAAAGGAATTAGTGAAGTCAGTAATTCTTGAATGCTTGTTTATTGCATAGAAGCTGTTGTCTGTCTTTAGTGTTAGAGACCTCTGTTATTGGGAGCTGTTTCTATTGTATTAACTGAATTGCAGCTGTGTAATTTTGATTTCTACAGCTGGAATTCCCCATATCTTGTTGAGTTAGCTACGAATTAAATTCTTGTAATTTTTAAGAGACTGTTTTATCGACTCTCAATTAACATAAACCCCAAAGCACGTACAATACGATAAATCAATAACGCCTCGTATCTAAATTTTTAATGGATAAATAGCCGTAATATTTGTTGAAATGGAGGTTTCGTTTTTCAGAACATCAAACAATATGAATTTAAGTATTTTTTTAAAGGTTTAATTTTAAATGTATCGTGGGTAAAAACTGACATCAATTAAAATTAGTTAATTATATTTTTAATAATAAGATTTTGCTCATTAAATAAATATAAATTTGCAGTATATAATATACATTATAGAATTTTAACTCAAGCCCAAATTTATTTATATTTATTATTAATTAACTTTAATATAAAATGATGGAAAAAGTTGAATAAATATACAAATATAATTTTCTATACAAAACAATAATCTATGAGTTATGAATATGTCTTAAATGTGATTTTCTATAATCGGCAAGTAAACACACAATGAGACTGCAAATATACATGAGTGAAAATAATTTTTTTTAAAGTGAAATAATTTGCTCATTGTGGATACTTTTGTTGAATATTATTTAAAAGATTACAGTTTATCTATGCCATATTATAATTTTGATGAATAAATTGAACAGCGTTGCATTTTACTACATTTATTACTCACAAAATAAGCGCAAAATACAAAAAATGCAAGACAAAAAATACTTTACAAGAATGTGGTATTATATATAGATGTGAATAAAGCCGATAATATATACTTCGATAGCATCCTGGCTGTCACAACCCTGGTTCAAAACAACAACCAAAAATGAAGTTGGACATTTCCAAAGAAAGAAAACTTCTTTAAAATAGATATTACGTCAAAACATAATATTGATGTTCCTATATATTACATTAATAATTTTCACTATTTCAACATGGACATTTATAGTGGTTTTTAATACTGTGCTATACATAACTGTACACTCTTAAAGAAATCAAGCTATTTTTAGCTCTCAATGAGTGTCATTACGATATTATGTAAATCCTTTTTAGTATTTTGATTATACTTTTAAATTACGATAAATCTTTTTTAATGTTTCATTGAGAGAAAAATTTTAAGTTTTCACTAAACTTTTTCATCACGATATTAAGTGAATCCTTATACGCGATATTAATTCATTATGGTATTAAATAAATAAACCCTTTTCAATATTTTATGGATAGAGAAAAAGACTAAACTTGGATTATATTGGATAAAATCTTATTTTATTAAAGAGTTAAGTTTAATCATTTGAGGTAAGTTGAGTCTTAATTGAAAAATTGAAATTCAATTTGTTTGAAAAGAATCCAATCAATAATTTTAAGAGTGTAGATTGTTTTGTTATTCATGGTGACCAAAAAAACGATCAGACAACGAATAAGGAATCAAAGTAACCCAATAGTGAACCACACAAGATATATTCTATTGATTTAAATATAAGTTATATAGAGCAGCATATTAAAGTATGATCAAACGGAATACGTTGATGTTACTCATTTTTGACATAGAGCCAATTTGTTGCGAATCTATATTAGTAAAGGGATTGGACGCGCGTTACACCCCCCATTAAATAGCAATCTAGAACGCATCTGGTGAAGTGGATGGTCACATAATTCATTTACAAGCAGGGTGGATTTTCCGCTACTATCAGAGGAAAGACATTTAGTCAGTATCTAGGAAAGTATCTTAGGAAAGACAGAGTCAGAGAAGTCTGAAAGCCATGCACAAATTTGATTTCTAGCAGAGAAATGGAATGTTTAACAGAATAATGGTGAATAGGAGATTAAATACATTTCAGAATATTTTCTGTTAGCTAATCCAAAGTATTCTTATTTGCTGATATTTATTTTTGAATGTATTTCATTTAAAAATTAGGATTAGTGAAATGTATTACAAATAATGTCCATTTCATTTAACACTGCAAAGCTAGCGTGGTTTTTACCTCATGCTTTGGATCAATCTGTAAAGCTTGATCGAAACGAGCCAGAGCTTGAACAGATTTACCCTGCTCCAACAACAAAACTCCCATCTGAAAATAAATAAATTTACTAACAATTGGTGAAAATAAGTTACAATTTTATTTTTCAAATTTTTAAAAAAAATAATAATTTAGTACGAATTTTAAAGATTTCCTTTTTTAACGATTAAATTTATTTCAAAGATTTTTACGCTTGATAAAAATTATAAAATATTTAATATATTTCAATTTACAAAATATAGGTAATACTTTCAAACTAATTAATGACTATTATCTTTTCCTGATTTTTCACAGAAGGATATTCAAACAATAAAAACGAAAATATAAAAACAATAAATACATATATAATCAGAATACTGCATACAGGCTTTATTATAAATAATAAATTCCTCAGACTATATTTTTCAATCAAATACTTCTAAAGAAATTGAAATCATGTACTTGCTAGATTTTTTTTACATATTTTAAGAAAATAAAACAATCTTTATTTAAGACTATTTATTAGTGAGACAATTAACATGCATTTATATAATTTATAGTTACTCAAAGTATCAACATAATGTTTACGCTGTTTAAAAATAAGAATAAATAATGTATTATGAAGTATATTGAATTGTTATTAATAACTAAACTTGAACTGTTTATATTGCATTTTATTAAGAAGAATTCTCATAACATGTATAATATTTTAACAATAATATAAGCTTTTATGTTTAAAGAGGAATTTTAAAATTTGTGTATTTTATTTTAATTATATACAAATTTTATTCTTTATCAATTAATTCATTTTTGGTTATTAAAATTAATTCATATTTGGCTATAAAAATGATCTAAAATGATGCCTAAAATTAAAAATTTAATAACTGAGCATTAAAATTAATAATAATAATATATATATTCACACAATTTAAAATAATTATATTTTCAAACTGAAAAAAAATATTACTTGCATAAAGATACCTATTTTAAATTAATAATTCAAAATTATTACATTAGTTTATCATTCAATACAAAGTTCAAATTTATTAAAAATAAAAATAATTAAATTGATTTTAAAATTAGATTTGAGACTAAATTTTTTTTT
>JAPDSC010031741.1:18996-43443 GCA_026290005.1 Latrodectus geometricus | reverse complement strand
TTATTCTTTTTTAGTATTAATTATTCACTTTCTCAGTGATCAGTGTAATTTTTGCTCTTGCTTACATGTTTAATAGTATATTTCTCATAAAAAAAATAAACAATATTATGAACAAATTCATCTACAATAATTTTTCTTAACATAATTTATTTACTTAAAATATTCTTGTTTAGCATGCTCTGAAAGAAATCAAACTTAACATTTCGCGAATAGATATCATAAGAAATCCCATTTAGAGATTGGTTTCTATTGGAGATTCCATACGTGATCCCATTGAAGTATCTAATGCTTAAGAGGATTTGCATGTATTAAAATTTCAAAAGGTGTAATGTCATACTGATAGTTAGTGAGGACGTTTGTAGTAATTGTTTACAGTTCCATTATCGGCCTTGTTAAACGTTTCCAAAAATTACTGTATCATTAACTTTTCTTATTAGGAAAAATAAGCTATCTAAAATAAGTATATAGTAAGACAAATATTAAAAACTCTCTAAATAAGATTCCTTCTTCTAAAAATGGTTGATATAATTGCAACCATTCTTTTAAAAGTAAACATGGATGGTTTTCTATTGTAAAAAGTCAAATTTGGATACATCTTAGTAAAAGAATAATAAAAGTTATTACCATTTTAATTTTTATTAATAAAATATTATTTTAAATACGAATTAGAATAATTAAGGAATATATTAGTTTTGTGGAATGAAAAAATGCATTTTACAATATATATTATCTATCCTCTGAGCAATTTAAGTGTTGCATTTAGTTCTGATCAAAAGATTTTATTTCACAATAAAAAAGAAATTTAGAAATATTTTATAAGAAATTAAGAACAATTTCAATCAGATTAAAATAAAATTTTTATTGTTTTTGTGCTTGTTTTAACTATAAAATAAAAGTTTTTAAGTATTTATTTTACACACTCTTAATTATTGGGATTAGCTTAAGCTAGTATCATCTACTTTTATTTAGTATGTTTTAAGCAAATAATTTAATAAATATTATTTTTTTCTAGAAAACAAATTTTTAGACAAACATTGTCTTTACAATCAGAATCATTTATTTTAAAGAATTAGCTGATATCATTTCTAAAATTACCAGCTAGGGAACTGTTTTGAATTCAAAAACTTATATTTTTGGAACTTAACATATAAAAACATAGAAGTAAAATGAAAGGGCTAAGTGTTATAAATAAATTTTCTTTTTAAATAAAATATAAATTTTTACTTTTTACTTTTAAAATAAATTTACATAATTATTTTTATAATATTAGTGATAATAACATAATAATTACAACTAATTTCCCTAATAATTATTATAAATCCATAACTATTAAACAATAAATTGCTTTAAATATAAATTTTCAGATATTTTTGATAATTTATATAAGTTTTTAATACTCATATCTACTATTAAATATTTTTCTCCACCTTGAGCAGAAAATTTAAGAGGAAATTTAATTAAAAATACATACAAATAAGCTATTGAAAATATGCTGACAGTTTGTATTCAAGCTTTCAATAGCTTTTGATTACTGAATGATAAAGCTATATTATGCTTTAGAAACATGATTAATGTTCAACAAGTGTTATATTTTGTTTTGAATGTAAGCAATGTATGACATAAATAATGTTATTTATTTTAAATTTAATGTAATCCCATATGATTTAATAAGAAACATAAGCTGCGATCAATAATTCACAGCTATAACTGTTGGCATATATGCACCATTTTTACAATTTTATTCATAACATTGTTAAAAAATATTCTAAAGACAAAGAGAGACAAAATAATGCATTGCTACTTAATTTTGAAACGTATGCTCTTTCAAAAGTTGATTTTATTTTTCAACAATACTGGCAGAAAATAAGTCAAAATGGCATTATTTTCATGACAATTATTATGCATAACTATCTTTTAAGATATAATGCATTTAAATGTGAAATATTTGTCACATATAAAGTTATAATTTTACTAATTATCAGAAATTTATAAAATACTTTATTTTTAAACAAATTAAACACATAAATTTCAAACCAAAAATAAATTCAAATGTAATTTAAAAATACATGTTCCTAATCGTAATGTATGTGTACATATATTTTATTATCATTTTAATAATATATAGGATCGCATTATTTTTTGAATAACAATATAAAGTAAGATATGAAACAACAATATAAAGTACAACAACAATACAACAACAATATAAAGTAAGATATGAAACAATTACTATTTGCTTGTAATTCAAATACAAAATAATTACCAACTAATATCTAAATACACATAGCCTGCATTGAATTATATGTATTTGAAAAATGAGTAGTATAGATCTTTTTTAATTGTTGACCAATTTTTAAATTATTAGACATGTTTCTGTATTACTGTGTCAAATATAAAGTTAACTTCGTTTAGAAAAGCAATATACGAACTATAAGGAAGAATACAAAACAAATTAGCAAAGAATTTTTGAAAATCAATAAATAATAGCATTATTGTTGACCTCTTATCGTGAGATAAAGAAGTGTAATTTTCTTCTCTAACAATGAGATGGTGCCGACATTACGGTTCTAATGTAATGCCACTTGGTATCTGGGTGATAAAGTGCAAGAAACAAAATTCCAACTTTCCTTGCATTGCCTAATATTGAATTTATGGTAATTCAAATTTTCATGTATGATACTAACAGCACAAAATATCAAAATATATTATATATATTGCAAAATATAGGTTTTATCAAATAAATTATTTGCGTTATTTGGATAATATCTGTTTTATTTTCAACAGTCTATTACTTATAGGAGGTTAATGCGTAAAACTTTTTTGTTATAATACAATACCAAAAATATCTATGAAAGGAAAATTACTAAACTGAATATACATTTATTTGTCTTCGTATATAGAAAATACTTTTTTTTAGATGTGTTATCCATTTAGATATAAGGAACGAAAACATTTAGGTATAATACTTTTGAAGGAACACTTTTCATAAAAGTTTAAAGAATTTAAGTTTTGTAGTTTACAGCTGTCATAAGTATGAATCTGAAAATTGATTTTTTTCAAAATGACTCAACCTTATAGTATTTTAAAATATGAATCCATATCTGCTGAAAAAGATATTTTAGTATTTTTCTTATTGATTTTAATCGCGGTAGTTAATATTATGTTTTTCCGGGTATGAGCATATTCCAAGAGGAAAATGCGTGATCACATGTGGCACTCAATGTTCAAGTGTTTAACCTTCTAATTGAATTCCCATGCTATCTTATGAAACTTTCAGTTTATGATTTCATCTGCTTTTATTTTTGTGTAAGTGCAGCTGACCTTACCATTTTCAGATATAGTCTGCTTCTCTACATATCACCTTCTAGTGGAATTGTATTTTTTTATTCTAAAGTTTTGTTTCTCTAGACGCTTTTTATAGGCATCGTGAAGTTCGTATAAACGGATTTGTTCAAATTTTGAAGAGTCGGGAGTTGGATTCAATATTGCTAGTTTGTTTTGCTTATCCAGACTTTTAAAAATTAATTTCAGGGTGTCTTTGCCTTAATATTTTTTTCCTTTTATTTTTCTGGTTTTATATTCCTTTTTCTTTTACTGAGATTTTTGAACTGTTTCTCTTGAAAACATTTCTAAATTAAATTTGAATTAATGTAAATTCATGTTCACTATGAACGTTCAAAATTGAGTAAGTTATTTTCTTTTTGCAGGATTTAATGAAACCGAAGCTGGTGAAAATGCGCTTTAGGTCCCCTACTCTGCCAACTTGGCAAAAGTGTGCTGTGGGTCCCGTACTTGGCGGGTTTTCAAAAACGCTGTTGCCATGGCGATAATGGAATACGATTTTAAACTAATCAGCAACCAATAAAAATGACCGATTTTTCAAACTGAAACTAATTAACGATTAATGAAAATGCTAAAAGAAAAAAACCAATTAATGAGCATACGCGAAAAAACGCAAATTATTTCCTATGGAGGTTGCCATAAAGAGCTCATTGGGTATAAAAACGTCCGGTTTACCACGCTTGGTGCATTTATCGCCAAGTTGGCAGAGTAGGGGACCTAAAGCGCAGATTAACGCCGAAGCTATCTACTCTTGCTGGGTACTCGATTGGGCGGACACGACCTAATTTTTGTTCTAGAAAATATTTTTTCCATTTTTCGTACAAATTAAATATGTTACTTGTTATTTATTAGAATATTTTTGTGTTAAAGCCGATTTTGGGATTTCATTCTTTTATTTTAGTTTTATATTTGTATTCATAAAAATGTTATTCTTTGATATTAAGTGAGAGTTAAGCTTTGCTCCATTCTTTTAGGTAAAATAGAATTTTAAGTTCTCCCAATGCTTTCATACACATGCTTTCATAACTATTGTGATCCATATTTACCCACTGCTACAACAAATAAACTATGCGTGGCAATACTTGGAAACAGCATCGATAGAGATATATTCATACTATAAAGATATATTCATACTATAAATATATATTCAAAATATCTTCGATTCTGTGTCGAAAATTGTGGCAGAGGTTATAGCCAATATTATTATCTAAACTAACTACTGATTTCGTCATTATCTACACTTGAGGCATGTAGTTTTAACTATCTGCTCATTAGATAACGAGGTATATCCCAAATATATTTTGCTATAATATGGCTGATCTTTCTTGATGTCACGTTTTAGATAGCCAACAATCTTTATATGCAAACTTCCTTTATTCCAAAAATTATAAGTATATAATACTCAGATTTTGACTGATTTAATTAATAATAATGCGTTAATTACAGTGGTATATGAAATATTACAGTAGTATATGAATTTATTCATTTTATTAATGTCATTTTTTCCCATTCTTATAAGGTGTCTAAAGATTATCCTTATAGTATTTATGGTCAAATTTTTTTTTTTTTGAAATTTTATTAAGTGATTTGTCTTTTATATTAAATTTCATTTTATAATTTTAAAAAATGAAATTTAATATAATAATTTTAATTTGTAAAATATTTTAAAGATAAAAAATATTATAAAATTTAAATTAAATGAAATTTGAAGAAATAAGCAATGTATTTAACTTGTGATAACCGTCTTTAAACAGTAAATTTTTAAAGAATAAAAATTAAAATTTTAAATAATAAAATATTTAAAAAATATTATAATTTAAATTAAATAAATAATTAAAATTTGAAGAAATAAATAATGCTTCTAAATTGGGAAAACCTTCTTTAAACAGTAAATTTTTAAATAATAAAAAAGAAATTGTTTTCAATATTTGAAATTAAGTATTATTTAATTACTTAAGCTGATATCAATAATCATTAGAACATTGCACATATCAATCTTAAAATCATGGTTCACACTTTTGCTAATTCAGAGTAAGTGTTAATTTTTCAGTTACCGATTTATGAAAATTAAAAACTGATTCTAGAGTTTTAATGATATTTAATATAAAGAATAGTTCTTCGTACAAAACTTATTGTTTTTATAGAGTTTATAGTTATAAAACATAAATACTATGTTAATTAATGATAATAAAATATAAATACTAAAACTAATGTAATTATCTGTTTTAAATATACTTCTTGCATACTTATGTGGACTAAAGAATTATAAGAATCACGTTCATAATTTTATATTATTTTTAATTATTTCCTAAATGAAATATAAAATTTTATATTTTTTATTTTATCTTCCAACTTTAAATATATAAAATTACTGGAAATACATTTAACAATAAAAAATATTATAAATTTTAAATGAAATTATTAGAATCGTATAAAATCTGTATAAATCCCTTTTACTGCTGAATTATCATTTTTATTTCCTTGTCATGCAATCAGTTATTTTACTGATATAAAATATTTTTATTTTATTCTGTAACTCTTTTTTGTTAATAGTATCATCAAGTTATGGATTTGGTATGTTTCTGGATTAAAAAAATAATATTTTAACACATTATTTTTATATATCAGATATATATTATTTGATTAAAAATAGTTTATCTGCATCTGAAACTGTTTAAGTAATGCATCTGAAACAATTTTTTATTTAAATATTGTAATATTTACCTATTGAAAACCAAAAATACATTTATTTCTAAACTTCTTAAATTATTGTAACTTCAAATGTATTCTGAAATGAAATATACTTTTAATTTAAAAATTAATTTGCAAAAAAAAAATATAAAATTTTGTCTTTAATGGATTCTTTTGAAAAAGTTTTTAGATTAGTTTTAAATAGTTTGAGATTTTAGTATAATTTTTTCCACCATGTTAAGTATAGAATTAATAATTTGTACTTTATTAAGTTTTCCTGTTATGTTTACAGCTCAATGCCTCCAGATATTTTCCAGTGAAAAATCATTCTCAAAAGTTTGTTTCTAGCAATAATTTCAGAAAACTCCTTTTTATGGTTAAGAATAACCGTATGCAAGTTTTAAAGTCTTATAGTGCCACACTTCTCTGTGAAAAGGAGGTTTCTTTCTTCGAGGCTTTTAAAAATATGTAGTCATTCGCATACTTCAATAATTTAAAGTTTTATGCATCAGCTATTTTCTTCTTTATTCATGCAGAAAAATATTATTATGCTTTATATTTTCAAGTATAAAAATTTTTTTCATAGTTAACTTGAGTTTTCAAAATAAAATGTATTTACTCAGGTGAAATTTTCAAAAAAATCCTTTCAAACATTTGTTTACTGAATAAACAAAAGTTTATATAGTATTTGGTAAAGGTTTTCTGTAATTTCTATTATAAAACTATTTAATTTTACATTTCTCTAATTTTCTAAATGCTTTAACTATATGTTTGAAATATTCTTGAAATTTTTATAATTTTTATAATGTGCTATCAAGAACTTTTAACCACCACGAAATTTTACCGAAGCTATATACATTTTTATTAAATATAAAAATCTTTAATGATATATAAATTATGCAAAAATATTCTTTCTTCCGTGTGTTACTTGCAATTAAAAGTGCGAAATATTGTCATAATTTATGATCAATAGTAATCTTAAGTATGATAGTTTGTTGTGATGTTTGAATAAATTAACAAGATGGTCACAAGAATAATAAAGATAAACAATAAAGACAAAATAATAAAAAAATAAATCATATCGTGTCATGATTCCAATTTTAAAAAATGTCGTTCTGATTAGCATTTCAGCCTTCCCTCTAAATAAAATTCTAATTCTAATTCTTCTAAAATACAACATTCTTACCCTTTATTTATTATAGAATAAAAGTATTAGGCAACATATCTTTTCTCGCACTGTGACCATAATTTTGGACATTACTGGACTAATTATTAGAATATGCATGTAAGCCGAAATATTGAATTCCACAAAACCTATTTTTTAATAATATTTATTTTTTATCATAATCATAGGAAATAAGCCATTCCGTCTCATTCTTAGTGTCTTTATATCATTAAAAACTAAATTCATCGATATTTCACATGTTTATAGTTTTTAGGTGTCAAAAGCTATATGCAGAAATAATAGTGTTTTCTTCACATCAAAAATTTCAAGAATTTACAAAAACTGCGAAAGACTAAATTTTATTAAATTAATATAAAACGGAAGTAATTTTGAGCGACTTTAATATTTTTTCATAAATTTTATTTTTATAATTAGATAACTTGAAATGAAATTACAATCGTCTATTCGAGAAAAAATGTCAAAATATTTTCTGTGCTTAGATCTTTTGCATGAATGCCAAAAATAACTCATAATCTTTAAATCAGTTGTTAATATTTAGAGATATTAAATAGATTACATACTTGTTAATAGGAGTATAAATAATGTACTAAATGCACTATTTATACTTTAAAATTCAAATATTAACATTACACAAAAAAAATTTACCTTCTTAAGAATATCGAGGGTAATTCTAAATATACACAAATATTTTTTACTTAATATAGAAAATTTAGATTTAAAGGATTTTAGTTACCTCTAAAAAATATCAGAGTGAATCCTATTTATAATCAGAGAATGAAACCCTTTTCACTCAGTTAACTGTCGAAAAGACTTATTTAAGATCTAAAATGATTAGATCAATTTGACTTTTATCGAGTACTGAAATTCACTCGATTTTTAAGTGTACATTACTCATGTAAAGCACATTCATTTTTTTAAGAAATTTAGAATATTTTTTAAATAGGATCGCACATTTTTTTTATCTATGAACAAGTATAGACAATTCACATATTAAAGTAGATTATTTTTTTACTAAATATTATGGTTAAAACATTTTTATGGATTCAATTTTCCAAGAGTTGATTTTTTAATATATATCTCTGTTACAAAAAATTAAAATGTATTATTAGAAAGTAAAAATTTATTTCAAAACTAAATGCTTGTTTTTGAATATAAAAATGTTCCAATTTTAATAAATAATGTCTTTTTTTCTGAAATATTTCTTTGATAATAAGATAATATTATATTTAGAATGAGAGTCCTATTTTGAGTAATCAGATGTCGTCTGAATTTATAGATTTAGATACTGAGTATTTTACTTAAAGCAAATCACTAACTAGAAACATCACTCTGAAAGGAACAAGAAAATCAATTATTGGTACAAATTTTTTGTGTAGCTTATATTTTCATGGAAAATTCTGAAATTCTTCATATTGTAATATTAGTAATATTAGTTAAAGTAAGTTTTCTGATTAAAATATTCTCCAAAAATAAAGTGCAGTTAAATACTTTAATCAAAAATAATATTAATTCAAAAGGTAGCTTTTAAGAATACATGTCGTTCTCCCCATATAGATGTTGTTTCCTGAACATAAGTTTTAAATGCCTCCATAAGATTTAATGGGTAAGTCATTCGCAATCAAATAATTTATTTATAAGTATTAAATCACATAAAGGCATTTCTATCAAGTATTGTAATAACGTAAAATGTAATTTCGTTGTGCTATTGCAAGTATAATGCTTTATCAAGCACATTTTAATCTTCAAGGTATTAATTTATGTGTTTGAAATAAAGTCATTTTAATAAAGTTAATTGAATGTGCACAACGAAATGATATATTGAAGTAAGCATATATATTTAATGTAATACCAGCATTTCTATAAAGCTTATGAAAACTCCAAACAAATTATGGTGTTTGGTTAGAAAAAATTCATGATAAGAATATATTCTTCCATAAGGTAATAAGAGAAAGATTAGAAACAGAAATGAAAATAGAAAAATGTAAAACTTGATAAACATATAAATTGTAAAGCACATTTGAGTTTATTATTAATGCATGTAAATAAATATTGCCTGGAATGGACATGCATGTACGTAAATATGTTTTTAGGCTATAAAAATTTTTAAAATGTTGTGATTTTTATAAATATTATCATTTATACTAACACAAAGTTATTCATATGAAGTATTATATACTTTTAGATATAATACCTGCAAGAAATATTTGTATCCTCTAGGAAATATTTTAGGAATTTCTATCTTGACATTATCCCCTTATAACGTATTTCATGATTCAATGCCACTTTAATTTTATTAATATATATAATTAACACAATTTTAATAATTTACAGCTTTGATTATATATTTATTAGTATTTGACAAAACAAATTTTTAACAATATGTTTTATCATGAATTCATTTCAGCAAATTGTCACTATAATGAATGCATAGTTTTTTATTAAGTTGCTTATCATACTCAAACTTTAATACAAAATATCACAATTTTATAATGCAATTTTTTTTGTAACCCGACTCAAATAATAATCTGAACTGTAATAAAATATTTGCTATTGAATACTACTAGATATAAAAATGAAAAATATTTGAAAGACATCAAGAAAGATTTATTGCATTGAAAGTATTTTTAAGTAATATAACTGGAAGAAGGATAAAAATAACTTGTGCAAAAGACGATACCTATTTTAAAAATTTATGATTAAAGCAATACTTTATGTTTTGCATGTAAGTAAAAATAAATTATTCCCAATAACGAAAAATTATTCTTATAATAATCCATGATGCATTTATTAATGTGTTTATGTATAAGTGAATGCTTTTAGTCTTTTCATTAACAAATGGGTGGGGAGTTATTCGACCCATGTTTGTCACGTGTTTATAAAATATATTTCGAGTCATAAATATTAAACACCATTTTATTCTATGAAGAGATCATGTGTGTTGCGTCATCATGCGTGCTATAAGAATCTTTTACTGAGATTGAGTATAAACATAAGTTCGAAATAAGTTATTGTTCATTCGCCATCCAGTGTAATAATGAGGTATAACTGATTTCTAGTAAATCATTTATGTCAGTCAAATTATGAAACACATTTTATATGTAAATTTCACATTTACGTACTTTTATGCATTTTTTTTTACAAATTTTATAAATATTTGAAGAAAACAATTCATATCTTTGTTAGATTTCTAAATTGAGTTTTTTGCATATGCATATATGTATATTAGATATTATGTTGAGGTTCCATTAATTTTACATGATTATTCATGATCATATAAATTTAAAACAAGTAATGCATAATGCTTTACTTTTAAAACTTATATGATCATGAATAATCATATTATATGAAATGCATAATGACAGTAGTTTTGAATATAATTTACGTGAACATGAATAGTGTTATTCTTTAATTGACTTGGAGTAAAAATACAGCACTAAGAATTTATTTTATAAAAGCACTAAGGCATATCAATTCCTTTATTAGATATCTTTATAAAAGTTCTATTAATAAAATTATTGATAATTTAGTAAAATTGATCTTGAAATAGAATTACACTAATTTTAAGATTTATTATATGAAATTTCTCATTTTCATCAGAAAAATAATATATTTTTTGTAAAAATAATATTAAATCGGAAATAAGTTCCTTTCTCAAATTTGAATAATTTATTCAAATAATATCTTTATAAAAAAAGAAATATCTTAAAAGTGAAAAACATATCCATAAAATATAGAAATTTTATTACATAAACCACCAAAGGCATTTATTTATGTAAGACAATAATTAAAATTCCTCATTTCTCTTTAATCTTTTACAAAGATGAAATTACAAGATATACATAAAAATTTAATTAATTTTTTTAAAAGAATGTATTAAAAAAATGAGAAAAAACTAATTTCAAGTTTCATTTACTTTATTTTTTCCTTTTTATTTGATTAAACCAATTTTTAAGAGGCTAAAAGAAAGAAGATTTAAATCGAAAGAAATGATTTATTCATAATATATTAGAAAAGATTCATAAATTTTGAAAAAAAATATTTAACTAATCATTTAAACTATCAACTTAATAATTACATTATGTGTTTTTTACCTTTTAAAAAATTTTTAGTTAATTATTAATAACTAATAAACTAATAATTAACTAAAATTCTTCCTTATATGTGTATCACGTCAATTTTTTATTAAACCTTTTTCAAATAATAGTGACACTTGCGAAGCTTATAAGAAGTTTAAATTAATTAGGATGTTCAACATTTTATATATTATGTATGAGCTTTCTCTTCCGTAAAAATAAATAGTTATCACGAATTCATAAAAATATATCTATATTAGTGTTATCAGAAGTGTACATTCACAATAAAATTAGTTCCAAATCATCTTATCAAAAACTTCCTTAAAAATTATTTAATTAATAAAAATAATAAAATTTTAAATTTCATTTTCTTTTAATATAAATAAGTTTTATTATATACATAGTATTTTTTTCTGATTCACAATTAATACATTTCCAAATTTTTACAAAACAGAAAAATTAATCACTTGATCATTCATTAGTGTAAAATCACAGATTTTCTAGTGTAAACATTTATTTTCAGATCAATTTATAGCTTAACTAAAACTTTAGGAAAATAAATGCCTTGCCATAATAGGGAAAAAGAGATGAAATTAAATGTATTTCCTTAACATTTTAAATGTTTTTCAAATCATTTCCATTGCGTTATTAAGCATATTTATCCGAATTGAAAATTATTCTGATTATAAGTTAAATTTACCCAAAATCATCAATCTATTCACATTTTATCCAATGTGAATAGATTCACTTAAAAAATGACTGATAGGCATTAAGTAAAAAATAGGAAACATTTTGACGTTTTTGCTAAACTTAAATTTAACTAATTAAAGACAATAAAATATTTGATACCAAAATAACTGTTTAAGGCAATATAGAAACAGTAAATAAAATCACTTATTTTACTATATTATTCTACATAAAAAAATGTAGTGGATTTATCAAAATTAGTGTGTATAATTAAGAAATATTATTTGTTTTACCCTGAAAAATTTTGCAAAAGGGAACTATTATTTTAAAGTAAAGAATTTTTAACAGTATGTTTTGTTTATCAAATATTAATAAATCTATGATTATTTAATGTATGATTATAAAATTTACAATTTTATTATCTATTCCTTTTTCCTTTGCCTGTTAATATGAATCCCATAATATAATTAAATCTATTAAGAATTAAGAAAAACAATGTGTACCTAGTATTAACTTGCAGCTATATTAAATGATGAGGTAAAAGATAAAGTTGGGTTCCCCTAATTTTGCCTGTATTTAAAATAAAAGAATGTAAATGACCAAAGCACGCTACCAAAACTTTTTAATATTCTATGAATAATTAAGTATTTTGTTGTCATTACATATTAAGTACTCCTTAAATTGCAAAACTTTTAACTAATTCAAAATTTATTAAGGCAACTATTTAAAAATGTTTCAACAAATTATTCAAGGATGTTGCTTATGGAAGATATTGTTTGAAGGCAAATTTAGTTTTTTGTTACTTTTATTCTTGTTTTTGTTAATAAACCTAGTAATTTGCATATTTACTTAATTCATGAAAAGGGAAACTTCTTTTGAATAATTGCTAATATTTTTAACATTATTTAAATTTGAATGTAAAATTACAATCTTGGTAATGCTTACAGTATTATTTAATATTTAGGTAATGTTTAAAGAATATTTCAACTTATATACTTTATTCAAACAAAACTTAAAATGTATTTCTATAGTAATTTTTTATCTATGAAATTCAACATAAAGGTAATAAAATCAACGACATTTTATATAATGTTCTTTATTACAAACGCAAAAATTACATATACAATTAAATTTACATTGTTTAGCTTTTGTTAAGATATACCAGTTTGAAGTAAAATATACTTTTTATTTTAACAGTGCAACGATCTAGACTCATTAACTTAAAATATTAATGAGTCTACTATTTTACTCAAATTTCTAGTATAATAATTTTAAAAATAATTTTTGTTATAATGAAAAATCATTCACACTTTTTCTATTGTTAAATTTAGTATTAATACAAAAATAAAGTATGTCTTTAATAAATATATCATATGGATACAGCAAGCAAAAAAATGCCCTTACAATCTGGCTTCTCTAAAAATTTACAAAATTTAAAATTCAAATAATTAATAAAACGCAAAATACAAGTACTATATTCATGCATGAAGAACATGAATTGTTCAATAGTGTAAATTTTCATAACATTATTTAGGAATCCTTGAAAAACAAAATTCTAATCTGTTATTTTGGTCAAAAAGTAATTTTGGTTGCTGAAGGAAAATAAGTAGTTCTTATATATATATATATATATATATATATATATATATATATATATATATATATATATATATATATATATATATTATTTGCTTTCATATTTATTTATTAAGGAATAATAATGCAAAATATTTATATTTTCGAAATTAATATATTTTTGCAATGCATTTGAATACTCTCTATTTTATTTGATATTTAAAGCTGATAGTGTTTTTTAGATTTTGTTAAAGTAAACTTTCTATTTTTCTGTATATTCTGTATTTAATTTTTGAAGTTGGAAGGAAATTTAAAACATTAAGCATAGAAAGAAGTTATAAAATTACGTGAAATTAAATGCAATATGAAGATTAGAATCTTTTTAAGATTTTTAAAATATAGAAATATGAATGGGATCTCGAGATATTCTTTCGTTATAATTTATCTATAAAAGTAATTTTTTTTATTTACTCCACATAAATTTTAATTTCCTTACATTTCTTTACATTTCTTCCTGGTTATTTAACCAAGATCAGCTTTCAACAACATTTACTTAATATTTATTTTTTCAGTGTGCCAAACTATTTCTTAGAACTTCTCATATATCTTTAGAAGATTGTTTCTTTATAAAGATCTTTCTTAACAATAAGCTTCAAACGCAATTCTGAAAAGCATTATCCTAAAGTTACGCATTGCATCATATATTTATTTTTATAGGACCCAAAACTATCGTAAATTTATGATGCATTGCAATTGAATAACAGGATGTTGGAATTGAATATTTGTTTTCTTTTTTATCACATTACGATAAAACATCGATATCTCGTGGGAAAGAGCAAATACTAATTGTCATGATTCCTTAAATTAATTTCTTTAAACTATATAATATTGTTTTATTTTAAACTGTCTTTTTTAATCAATGCAAAACATAAATTTCAAAATGCTTACAACTAAAACAATTTTTATTGTAAATATTCTAATGTTTAACACATTTTAATGTATGTACAAAATGGGGAAATTTATAATTGAAAGTTTTGTTATCACACTGCATAAAATTTTAAAATATAATTATCACACAAATACTCAAAACTGGTATAAAAAGTTATGAATCTTAAAATTAGAGTTTTACTGAAAGTGTAGCTATTTGTATAAAATTTACCATGCCCACATAAAAATTAGTATTATATTAAAACGGTGAATTATTAGTATCTAACTTTTTTATTCAATTCTAATTTTGAATATATTCGACAACAAGAAAATAATATTTTAAATTCAAACTATCCGAGACTAGTTCGAACATCTAATTTCATAAAATTAACTTTCTAGCATCAAGTAAAAATTATAGTATTTTCAAATAAATAGTTATTGCAAAGGAAAATTCTTTTTTAAAAACGAAATCTAAGAGTCACAAAGTAATATTCGGTAATTATAACTATATTGTTTCTATTTTACGTCAAATAATGTTTAATTATATGACAAAGTTTGTAAAAATTATGGGCTATGTAAAATAAGGATAGAAAAAAATGTTCCATAGAAAAATTATATTCTTAACTGAATTGAATTGAATGTTTCTAAAAAATTATTTTATAATACAGTTAAAATTGCTTAAAAAACATCTAATAGAAAATTAGAATTTGTAAGGAAAATGTGAGCGTTTTTTAATTAAATTCCGTTTTTCGGAATCATTCCTATTGAAAGTAAACTTAATCATTTGGAAATAAATAATTTTATTTCATGAGGGAATTTTCATAATATAATTCTAATATTAAAAATAATACGATCATGGATTTCTAATATTTAGCAGCTATAGTATTAAAGGTAATGCGCTTTAGCGAAAGACTGAATAGTATATAATTTACTAGTTTGTTTTTTTATCCTTTCTTTTCGATAGAAGGCAATAGATGTGTTAATTAAAACATCTTGAATTTGTATGATATTTGAAACTACAATATTTTTAAAATTGGAATCTATCTGGAATAGTAACCTTCATGATATCATCATGAAAAAGATTGTAGAATGAAGAGCACACAAAATCAGCAAAAATGTAGTGAATATTTTGCCTAAATTTGGTGATTTAATTAGCTTACTTAAAGTTTTGCTTTAATAAAAAGCTTAAATAACAATATTTACAACACTGTTTCAATTATTTTTATTTATTTATTTTTTATATTGTGTTAGAAAACTTACAGTTTATTTAGTTTATGATATTTTCTTTCATAAAAAGACAATTCAAGTTAAGGTCATAAGGTCAAGATAACGTATTTTTGTTAAACTATGTTATTGGAAAATTTATAGGTATCTGTTGGCCTTAGTTTATATAAAGAAATCATTAATGATATCCAATTAATAATTAATTTATCAATAACACAAACAATTTTAAGTTTTCTTCCGTTGGAATAATAATAATTGTACAATGAATTTACACTTTTTCAAGGAATTTATTTTAGTTATCAAATGTTAAATTTTTAACAATTATAATGTAAAAATGCACATAGTTTATTGCATAAAATTTACTTTAACTATAATATTCCCTAATTATATATAATTTACAAGAGCAGAAAAAAAATATAACAAAATTTACTATTTACTTTAAAAATGACACAATTTTTCTTTAATTCCTGTATGTTCTAAATAATAATAAATTTGATAATAATTAACTTATTCAATCAATTTATGATGTAAATGTAACAATAAGATATTAGAGAATATAATCTTCATATGAAACTCAAATCAGAAGAATTAGCTTTGTATTTTATTTCTCTAAGACATAACTTACACACCTTTAGTAATTAAAAATTACTTATGATAAAAGTTATTTCATATTGTTTCCTACGTGGCAAACGACATTAAATACTTTTAAAATGTTTTTATTTCTATACTTGTATTTCAAATTTATAATGTTTTCTTATTTTTAAGCAAAATAATGCATTATGAAAAGTTCATATACATTCACACTTTAAAGTAGCTTTTTTCCATTTGATGGGAATTTTACGTACCAAAATGCTCTTGCTAACATGTGACTGATAAAAAAGCAATTTGACGCATTCTTATGCATATTGGTATTAAATGCTAATTGTTTAATTTATTAATGTCAGTATGGGCCAATTTTAAACATGTTATCAATTATTATTGCGTAGTTAGAATCTAAAAGGGGAATGATCATCAATCAAATGAAATGCTTGAATAGACCAATGTTTAAGCATTTGGTCTATTCAAGCATTTGATTTCAATATTTATACAAAAATAAATTTACTTTGTATTGCTAAGAATATATAATCAGTTGTACAGTTTCAAACTTAACCTGACTTAAATGGTTATATTAAAGCAGATTTATCAAAGAAATCAATATTTATTTACATGCATTGTTTATGACGATATTCTATTTACTATCGTTTCAGATTTTACTCTACTGTGCTATGATTAAAATAATGACAATAGCAAAGAATACAATAAAGTTAACCCTCTGGGAAAACAAGGTTAATAAGAGGGGTTAATGAAAACGAAATAAAAAATACCAATGAGATAGTACTATATTATTGATTGTACTATCGATAATGGTACTATATTGCATTTCTAAGACAGTAATGTGAATTAATGGTCATCCCACTCAGCGAAATATAGATTTCTTAAGTACTTCCTGTTTGCTGACTGGTCGTACAACATTTAGACACGTTCGTGAAGCCGTTGAATCATAAGTTGGATACCAACCTTTCGGAGCGTGGCCGTCCTTGGTTAATCCTACTGGATGCTGAATCTGTGGTTGGAAATTGTTGCCAAAGTCTGTGAATTTCAGACGGACTCACATTCAACCATCTAAGCATTAATAGCTGACTTTATACTGGCTTTTAGTCTCCCAATAACTCGTCATCAAAGCTGTTTGGAGAAACTATGCCTGGAGGACATTGTTACAACTTCGCTATACCAGATTTCTAATCTCAGACACACCGCCTTACTTTAAGAAATCCTTTTTTGTCCTCCTCGCAAATGACGTATTCCAACAGCAGCGCTACTATTTTTCATAATGCTAAATTATTCAGCTCCTTTTTCTTCTTTTATGTTTGGGAGAGTTATCGCTTTATTTGTAATTTTTGGTAACTTGTTTATTTCTATTGGTAACTAATACAAATATCAATATGAGTAGCTTATATTTTTGTCATTAGGTATTTTTTTACAAAATTATTTACTTATTAAATAAAATGTTGTAGAAATGTTAATAATTCATAGATCATGCATGATATTATTTTTAAGTGCCAAGATTCCGTTAAAACAGTTTTGAATTACTGAAAATATTTTTAGATGTTTGTTCAAGCTTTTAGGATAATTGTAGTCAAATATAATTTTTAAGGGTCAATTTTTTGTCTAAATTTAAGCCAAAATTTATCTTAAATATTTATCGAAGGGATTACTAACTGTTAACTTTTATACTTTTAGAGCAGTTAATTTTTTTTTCTTTTTGAGAAAGTTATTTCTTGGAATTTTCAAACATTTAGTTCCAATTTAAATCTTTGAATTACTTTTATGTAAGCTGATTCAAATATTTAATTAAAGTAATTATAATTAAATCAAGGCTGCTAATATCATCGTGACATTAATCAAAAATTTCTAAAATAGCGTTTTTAATTGTTTTAAAACATCCCTTTTCCACTTATTAGAAGATGCAATTTACTTCCGTATGACAAAAGAAAAATAAATATCGTGGTTAAGTGCTTGAAATAATATTCATACCAACTTTGTTGTTTTTTATAGGTTGAGTACATGATTTCCATATTGAGGCTACAAAAATTATTTTAATGATATTGGCAAAATATGAAATGGATTTGTCATGTGTGATGTTTAGTGTTAACAGCTGCTTTTGTCATTCAAGATAGATTAACAAAAATACACATATTCTGACAATTTCCCACACACACACAAATGTCCCACAAAGATTTTAGCCATACAAAGAGAAAAAAAGAATATTTAGAGGTAGACAAAGTTATCACGTTAAAATGTATGAATCTCTGTGTATGTTGTATAACGTATAAAAATTGATTCTTCAAAATTTATGTTAAGTATTTGTATTTTCCTTTTCTACAATAAAGGCATACTTTCATCTTTTTTATTTCTCTATGTGAAAGTTTTCTTTTTCTTGTCTACAATATAAATTTGAAATATTCGTTTTTTCTGCGTAAATAGAAATACAAATTAAAAAATGAATCCAAATTAAATCAAAATTGAAGCATCCAAATTAAAACTAAAATTAAGTGAAATTTAATTCTTTAAAAAGAAAACATTTTACGGTTTACATTTATAAGATATATTAAAATAAAAAATTGACCTGCATCTAAATCACTTCAAATATATCAAATATATTTCGGTTGGAAATGTTAATATGGCAGTCATATGACAAATGTTATCTTTATGACACAACATGATACTTAGAGTTCTTTTCACGATGCAAAATATAACTCTCAATATTTGTTATAAGACATAAAGCTAAAATTAATTTGGTACTTGATTATTTTTCTTTATTTAGCACAACTTATCTACAAAACCAATAAAACAATAATTAGTTTTCTCTAATAGTTTAAACACTTTATCTTGAAATTAACAAGATGTGTTATAAAGAATAAATATTATGATATTAATGTTAGTTTCCAAAGATGTTTCTTATTATAGATTATTGGTGTGATACTTTTTTTGCTATTTTGTTTCTTATTTCAGTGTAATTCTGAAACATTTCGTATGAAACGGGAAAAAATCTTAAATATTAAAAAGCACTTAATAAATAGAAAATTTTGCATCAAAAGAATAAACTATGCGTTTGTATAACTTGAAATTTAAAAAAAGGATAATGTTTTGCATGGAAATTTAAAAATTTTAAATGCAAGATTTTTATATTTTTATTTGTATAATTTATATAATTTAAACAATATATCTTTTGATTCACAAAATTGAACACAAGAATTATTTAAATTGTTTTTCCCTTAATAATGAATGTTTATGTAATACATAGTGTTTGCAAAATAATTGTTTTGCAGTTTTTGTTTTTGAACATGTAGTAATTATTTTTTTATAATTAGTTAGCTATAAGCTCAATTAATTTGTTCATCATGCTGCATTTGATGATTAAATTTTCTGATTTTTTTATGTTGTATTTTGTATGTGTTTTTTCTCCTTTTTATGTTAAAATACGTTATCTACACAATGATAAAATACTTTGGCTAGAAGAATTTAATTTTGGTTTACATTTCTATATCATAAGGAATTTACACAATATAAATTTGATAAAAAAACATTTCTATCAGCTATCTTTTACAAATTTATGATTTAATATTGTAGCAAGATTGAAAATAATTTTTTTATAAATATAATTATTTAAAAACCTATCTACAGTTTTATTAAAATTTGAAAATTTTTGGTTAATAAGATCTTAATTTGGTTAGTAAAATATAAGTATTATATTTTGTCTGAATTGTGTTTTAATCGAAACATAACGAGCTAACTATTATTATCGTTGATTTTTCTAAAACAACACAAATTTGATACTGCAGGTAATCCTTCAAAAAATAACAAAGTCATTATTTTAAAATACATTTATATACCTATATTTATTATCAAATATTTTTATAAAAGCTATGTCTTAGTAATAATATATCACATACATTAATATCATATCTGTGTAAATAAAACCAGTTTTCTAACATTGGGCACTGAGGGACTTGCCCTTTGCCACAACATGGTAGGAAACTTGTTACTCATTTATTGCTACCCGGTGAGGACCTGTGAATTAAATCACTTAGACAAGTAGCATTACCCACATCAAATCATCATAAACCTTTTAATGGGTGCGGCATGCTCATTTATCATCTTAAAAGATAGGACAAGGAAAGAAGAAAAGAAAGAAATAGACATCCATGCCTGTGATCAGGATTCGAACACGGGATCAATAGCACATCGGAATCAGGGAACGCTAACCACTGAGGCATCAGCAGGCGAATTTTTTAAAATATAAAATAATTTTTTCAAGTTTTATCATTTTCTGTACTTTGGTTTTTCTAATACTATTAAAAGCAAATATTAAAGTAATTAATGAAATTAAACATTTTCGTATTTCACTCTTTTCTTTTATTAGGAAAATTGGTTGATCAAATGTTTTCCAAATGACATGAAACTACTGAAAGCGTATTTGCCTATTTTTCTCAATAAGTTAAAAATAATAATAGCGTACTCAGTTTTTATTGAATTTGTTTAAAACGTTTAAAAACTTAAAATTAAAAGATAGTGTCATAAATGCTTAGTAAATATTATTTGATTAAAACTATTTCATGAAATCATAATCAAAATATTTTTATGCTAAATGATCAAATATTATCATATTAAATAATTTTCGAAAGTTTGCATTTTAAGGTGAACATAAGTATAATCGAATATAAACCTTACTAACACAAAAAACATATTGGTATGCCAGACATAAAATTCTTATGTTATTGAAATAATCAATTTAAATAAATATTTTTAGCTTTGCAAAAATAAGCAACTAAATATTAATGAATCATAGTTCAAATTTAAATTTGAATGCAAGAAGAATATTTTTATGAATGAGACACTGAAATTGTGATATGTTTCTTTAAACTAAGAATTTCATAAAACTCAATATTTAAATGATTCTTCTTAGTTTTTTTAATTATAAGCTTCTCTTTCTATGTACAGCATGCATTAGATGCCATGCATCATAACTATACACTTCTAAAATCCTACAATAAGTAAAAATGAAAGTCATTTTTTTTCTTATAATTTATTCAACACTTGGTTAAAATCTATTGAAATCTTTATTCGCCTTAATAAATATAAAATACTTTCCTTAAAAATGAAATTGCAAAATCAAGAAATAATTAATCTAGTATGACTTGAATTTCAGAAGCTATATAAGTGAAGTGAATATGCTAATGATTAAAAAACAAGAATAATAATCACAATTTATTCAGTGTTAAATGTGCCTACCTCGAGTCTTATATAAGCCTTAACCCGGCGAGCATTCTATTTATTCGGCTGAAGGTTGCTTTGGGTAACTGTTTCCAAACTATATTTATTATAATGCACATATCATCCATGATTTTCGCTAGTGGTCCCCGGTTCGTGTCACGTCCAATGAGATCCCAAAGACGTTCATTGGAATTCTGATAGGGAGAGTTTGCCGAGCAGGGAAGGATGTCAAATCCTATCAGGCTCTTAAGAATTTTTCCTGAGACATGTAGCCAGGAATTGTCTTATTGGATTGGGTGCGTTGTACAATAGGAACAGAATAACAGACTCCCCAACTTGTGTCATGTAGATATCCGCTGTCAAACGGGCGTCTTTTTGTATCTAAAGCAGCCTGTGATCAAATATTATACCACTTCAAAGAATGATGCCAGTTGTAGAACTGGTTAGTCCCTAGCCAAAATGAGTTGGTTCCTAACGTTTTCCAGATTGCCGTCATTTCTCTACAGACAAAAACGAGATTTATCTTTGAATAATACCAGATACCATCCACTGATTCAAGTATGACTACACCACATAGGATATCTTGACTTTTGATAAGCAGTCAACGGTATCCCTATTGGTCAACAATATCCCTGAATGTAATTGACTCCTTACAATCTGTTGCATATGATTTAGTTGGACACAGATCCATCTGCGCCTAAAAACTAACGGCTTCAGATGTCATATGACATGAATAAAGGGTCTTGAATAGACGGATGAATCAACCAATCTGAATTCTAATGTGTGCGCTCTGATCTGTTCTTGTTTTGCACCACTTCCTATTCGACATGCATGTATACCATCTTGGGACCAGCATGGGACACAACTTTGAATTGTACTACGTAACCAAAACAAGTTGCAACTGTGTACAGTGATGTACCCAGTTCATCGAATTCGATAGTATGTTCACATTCCCTGATCGTTAACTAATGATATTGAGCTCGACGATGTCTCAGAGAGATTTTCTACTCTTCATTGAAAGTTACATATTTTACACAATACCTCAGAAGCTAATTATTAGAAGGTAATGCTTTTGGCCTTTATAGTCTAAAATTATGGGTAAATTTTTATGAATAGGGCCGAAAAAAAATTTTAACAGTTATCATGTTTATTAAATAAGCAACCATATATAATCCAAATTATGTCTTTTGCATTATACTTTTATCTAGTGGATGGATTATAATTAATAATATATATTATGAAAAAAATTTTTACTTGTATAAGGTTAGTCTTGAAACGATTGATACTGAATTTTCATAAGTCTAGAATATTTTATAAAGATTAGTGATCTTGAAATCTTTATATCAAAATATCAGTTGCTTATATTTTTAATTATAATAAATATGAATGGAAGAATAATTTTTTAAAACGTTCAAAACAGTTCAAATTGAAATGTAAAATTTACACTGAAATTTCCATGAGAATAAATACATTGAAAATATTGTAAAAAAAAATATTTGGGTTAAATTTATCTCGTTTCACATAAATGTGAAAATATTTTAATGGACTTTTGGGCTTCATTCTTTTTATATTTTAAAAATATTTTCAAATTCTAATTAACTATGAATAACTCAAATAAAAATAACTGTTTGAAAATAAAATAAGCTTTTTTGTAAATTGAAAAAAAACAATCTTGAAACGTTTGCAAACATCTCTACTGCAAATCCAAGGGATTTTCATTCCTGTGTTTATTTTAATTCTCATAAAGAGAAAAATTAAATTATTTTTTCCACTTCAAAAGCTCCTCTGTATCCAAATAATAATCCAAGAAACATTTTGGTTTACTGGAAAAAAATTCTGATTCTCTATCCTAGAAAATTATGGTAATGTGTCCTTATTGTTTTCAGTAAAAAATCTTAATAATATTGAAATATACATTTTTTATATCTTTTTAATGCTTTTTTTAAAATTAATTTGAATAATTTTAAATAAAAGAGAAATATTTTTTTCTCTTTTATCTAAAAATACTCCTTAATTTACATAATAATCAGTTTATCTAGTGTACAAATATAAATAATAGCGATGAAATTGAGAACTAAAAAAAATTTAATAATGAATGTTAAATTTCTACTTTTATTTTCCACTGTTGAATAGCATAAAATTTTTTATACTCATGTACTGTAATTTATTGCTAGATTATTTTGCTTAAAACGTTTCGCTTTACTTTCAAATACTATAGTTTTATTGACAAACACTTCAATCTTTATAATTATCTTTTAATGTAGATTACTTTTTATTTTCATTTGTCTCAATAAAACTAATTTCTTCATTTTTTTCCGGAATCTTATAAATACGTTTTTACAATAGTTGTTATTTTTTCATGACATTGTAATAACTAATTTAATATTAGTATATATTGTAGCAGGCAGAATTATTCAGTAACAAATAAAATTAATGAAGATCACTACCATTACGATTGGGCTAAAAAGGATTTTTAAAATATAAATTTAAAACATAATTATTTCTGTGGTGTAAACATCAAATTTAATTTTTGTATCTTAATTTAATGAAATTTCCCTTTTTAGATTTTTTTATCATAGTAATTCAAGTTCTGTCAATGTCCGAAATTTTCTTTTTACACTTTTCATGAAATAAAATAAAAATTATAAACTTACATTACAGCATATTTATTTGTTCTATATTGAGATGAATACACACTTTGCATAAAATAAAATAGAATTCATTTTAAGATGCTTCTTACAATAATTTCATAATAATATAAATTTTTATTTTTTTTCTCGTAAACTCTTTTAAAATACGTTCCTGGTCACCCAAATTGCAACTCCATGAAAGACAAGAGATATCACAACAAAATTTATTTTGTCAATAACATGTTGACCAAGTATCAAATGATTCAATTTATAGTCTTAGTGGGATACCTGCCAAAAA
>JAPDSC010031737.1:0-10998 GCA_026290005.1 Latrodectus geometricus | reverse complement strand
TGGATATTACTTGATTGATATGAGCATACAATTTCTGAGAACTTAATGCTTCTGAAAGAAGACGAATGTTTCACTTTACCTACTGATAAAACTCTTCCATACCATAAAAAATGTTACCAGCTGTTTACCAGTAAGACCAGAATTTCTGCTGTTGAAAAACGATGTAAGAATTTCAGAAGGCAATGGAAAGAAGCTGTTCCTGCCAGTATCGTAGAGCACATATTCTGAAAATGTAAAAAGACTGCTTGTGTTATTGCATTATGTTCATGGTACCGTTCTAAAGTGAAATGTACTAAAATTTGTGCTTGTTATGATGTAAAAATTGTGAACTTGAGGATTCTGATCAATAAAAATATGTTTGCTGCATATTGCTTTGGCATGTCTCAGCCAGTTTTTAATTGCCATCTCTATATCTGCATCAGTAATGGTTCCACTCACACAAGAATTTTTTTTGGCAGCAGCTGTGAAAGAGAAAAAATATTTATTAATTCAAAAATAATTAAATATATTTACTAGATTTTTAGAATTCAGGTCCATTATGTCAGGTGCATTCATGGTATGTAGCCGAGTTTTACATCACTAAGCCTAATTAAGGAAATAATTAAAATATGAGATGAATAACTAATAGGAGATGACTACTAGAGCAAATAAAATTAACAAATAAGATTGATATGAATAATCTTGGAGCATACAGAAAACTCCATAAAATGAATTGCATAAATTAATCAAACATATTCATTGGATAATTACTTTTTCCAATGATAATTTGCTCAAAGGTTTTTATAAATAACCATCAAAGTAATAAAAAGTATAGCAAAGTTAAAGTAAAGTACAATTTAAATTTTAAAAGATCTGATATGGTAAAAAATTAATAGTAACAATGATAAATTCTAAACAAAGTATATTTATCAAATAAGTGCATTGATCTCTCTTTTTGATACCATGATTCTCCACCTACTCAGATGATAAATGAACATAAAAAAGATTCTAAAATTACATTCAATACACAGTCCATATTAGCATTGCATGTCTTGAAAGCGTTAGTAATGATTTATAGTCAAAATAAGAAGCATCCATTTAATCTTAGTCGATTCAAACATCAGGAAAATGATACCGAGAAGCTATTGACATACCAAATACAATTTCACATAATCTGAGACAAGAGAAAACTCCCTTCTTTCCTTTTGCACCAAGCCAGCTATAATGTTAAGCTAAAAAATCAGTCATCAATTTCTTCATAATATGTTTTACAGTTGAATCAACTGTGTGGCCACCACAGTCAGACATTCTAAAAATCTTTAAAAAAAAAAAAACCTTTATCATAAATTTGATTTTTGAACATAAGCATTTACTCAGAATGAGTAAAAATATTACAAAACAATCTTTTATAGTTTTATCTTGCAAAGAAATTTCTATCTTCTGCAAATCTTCGCTTGAGTTAATAGGAAAGTTAACAGTAGCTCAACAGATTTAAACTCTTAAAGATTTTGATAGTAGACAGTGTTTGCTAAAATAAAATAATTTTTAAAACAAAGAAATATATGCATTTGGAATTTATACAGAGCATTATGCTTATGGTTAATACATACCACACAATTTATTTATAATTTCTTGTTGAGAATGAGTTTTTGGTTTGCTTTAATAGTAAATATTTCTTTTGTTAAAAGATGCAAAGCTGAAAGAAATTTTAATACATCAAAATGATGTCTTAAGAAAATATTTTTTTATTGAATATATTTATATTTTATGTTCACCAATACTTTAAGTTGAGTGTTATTAAATAAACCGAGAAAGAAATGTACACATTTTATCTTATCTTAATGCAACTACAATTTTTTTTAAATTTTATTCCTGCACTTTTTTGTTTTATAATTTTGCAATATATAAACAGTCATTTACGAAACCATAGAAGTAATGAAATATATAAAAAAAGTATCTAAAATATAAAAAATACATAAAATTAATCATTTTAATGATGGCAATGTAGAACATGTCAGATATAAGCAAATATTGTTTCATTTATTATTAACCAAGAATTTATATTCAAAATGAACAGGTTTTAAATAAAAATATTTTAGCAATACTGACCTTATGCAATATCCAGAGTTTCAAAAGATTTACTACAAGCAGTTTCCGATGTATTTGCTATAGGCATAGAGGAGTGTACATTGTCAATACCTTCTTGTCTGGACGAAGAACTTGAAGCTGGACTTATACGAGGGACAACAATGCCTGTTGTTTCTGTAAATGTTAACCCCATTGTGTCATCGTCAGACTCTAATAGATGGGAAGGAAAAATTTTTCTGTTCCCTTTCCCGCAGTCCTGGTCTGATGTAACATCAGACCAATCTTCAGCTTTTTTAAGTGGTGACGAGCAAACTCAAAAGTCTCTAAAAAATTTGAAATTAAAAGAATTGAAAAAAATGATATAAGTTGTACTTACAACAATGATTATAGTTAAAAATAATTTAACCAATAATGAATTTGTAAAATTTATATAAATGACTAATAACTTAACATTTGTACTTAAAAATAAATTCTCATCTATATAAAGAAGTAAAAATAAAATGGCTAATTATATTATTAGATAAATTATACTTGGTAAAATATATTAATGCTTATAATTAAATCATTTAAACCTGTCTTAAGTAATATTTATTAAATTATTAACTTAGTTAAAAAGGAAATCACTTTTTTAATTTGGATAACATTAAAATAATTGCTCTAAAGAAGGATTATAGTAGTAACCATAACCTAAAATGTGGACATAGTGAAATATTAAAAAATACAAGATAAAACCAAAGCAGTTTAAAGAAGTAAAAATTGTTTTTTGAGAAAAGAATATTTACTTACTATATTTATTTACCAAGGATTCTAGCTTCATGACAAATCCATTCATCACATGGCTTCTTGACCAATTTTTGTGCACTGCTACCTTAAAGTGGAGTACAAAGACATCCATTTTCTCTCATCCATGTCAATGACAGCTTCAATTTCATTGGTTTCGGTGAAATTAACAATTGCAAAATTGCTGGGCATAATTTCTATTTTACTAACAATATACATATTTAGTTTATTTACATTAAAAGTAACTATAAAATTATTTAAAATAGCTTCGATTAATAATCTATTATAAACAATAATTTAAACTTGCTGTAAAATACTTTAAATTACATACAATTACAAAATAAACATAAATAATTTAATACTCATAACTTAATGGGAAAACATTAAACCCATTTCCATGTTTAAGTGCAAGACATCTACATTGAATACACATAATTTCAATATTAAATAAAAAAAATAAATTACAAAATGTTTACAATTCATTTAGAATAATTTCCAATAGTAAACTTACTTCAAATGAAAAAAATAACTTCTGAAATAAGATATCTCACTTCAAAATAATCGAAATACGCAAGTCAAATTACAAGAGAAAAAGAACTGTGCATTTTTGAATTTACAACTTAAATGAATTGCCAATTTTAACTTCACTTCACTTCATGAGTTAAGCTACATAACGTCTTAAGTGTTTTTTTATGTTACAAAAATAGCCCTATTAAAAATATTACACATTTAAATACAATGGAAATTTTGTAAAAAAATTCATTGTCTTCGCTTGTGTTTACATTATATCTTTCTTTAGATGTCTAGGAGATATCCAAGCTTGGATATCTAAACAACATCTATAATTACAAGTATATCCAGAAATATCTAACTTTAAATATCTAGTGGATATCCATGTGAAGCGATTTTGAGATATCCACATTGCAAAAATTGTGGATATCTATGAGATATCCCTGGTATATCTCCATGGTAATATCTAAACAAGGTTACCTCTGCGATATCTTATGGATATCTAGATCATAGATATCCAAATTGTAGACATCCAGTGGATGTGTTTTAAATCTAAGAGATATCTGGATCTGAATTAGACGTGTTTTGGATATCTAACAGATATCAATGGTTGTGTGGGTTCGTGGATTTTTAATTCCTTAGTTTATTAAAAAATTAAATATACATGAAAGATGATTAAGAATATTTTCCCGTAACTAATATACAGAATTTTTAGCTTAAAATAATTATACATGTTCCTTAAAAAATCTTCGAACATTTTTTTTAATGACACCTAATAAAGAATGACCAAACACAAATAAAATTTAAAAAAACATGCACTACTTTGTATTAGTAGATAATTTTACCTTCTAAAACAAACAATAAAAATTGATACTTTCTTAAATCAAAGAGTTTTTAATGATAATAAAATTTAAACTAGTTGATGTCAAAAACGCTTAACATTCTGAATTATAATTTTAAATCAGGTTATTTTATATAAAATTAAATAAAAATAATTACAAGTATGTAAAAATAATAAGTAATGGTTGTACAAAGCACCTTTTTTTCTTCAGATTACACATTTTAAATGTTTTTCTCACATTTTTCCCCCACTAGATGGCGATATTTGATTTTTTCTTTTTCTAATATTCGCGTATGTATGTGACGTCACTCTTTCAGATTCTCAGTTTCTAGACGATTGTCAAAAAATGTCTCTCGAAACATTTATTTTGTGATGTTTTCTGACGTCATTTCTTTGCCGGTCGGATTTGCTTGTTTGAGGTTGGCCTTTGATAGAATATGCTGCTCTGGTTATTTTTTACTTCTAAATAGCTTGTAAAGTTAAATATTTGAATAGTTTGTTCCAAACAAACAGTAAAAGAATCTGATATTCTCATGTTACATGTGACACTAGAGTTAATGATATTCTTTATGGCTTGAAAGAATTAACATTAAAATGCTTGTTGAACAATGGATATCCTACTAACGTCCGTTCTTATTTTATAACTAACCCTTAAACGATATTATTTCATTTTGGGTATTTTTCTAGTACCGTAAGAAAATTTTCGAGTCCCAACAAGTGGGTAGAAACAACACCCCTAAAATATTCTAGGGGGTGAATGTATTCTAGGGGGTGTTTGTAGAAAGTGATCCTCCCTGACCGGACCGTTACCTTCCAGACTATTATTCTCGAAGCTCACGCCCGGTCACTCCGATTTTTCACAGACATTCCCCAACTCATCAAGTGATTCTGCATCCATCAAGGTCTGGTCAACCCACTTTTCAATAATTGACTGTTCCCCCTCCCCTGTTCGGGGGAAGCAGTGGAAGAATAAAAAAGATTTCCCATAGGAGGTGTTTTAATCTTACACACGCATACCACTATAATTTCATTGGGCACGATTATTGTATAAAATGCACCCATAATTAGGTTACATTAGTCAAAACTCACACGTTGGGTACAAATTTTGTAAAATGCAGCCCTTAAGGTAGCGTTGGCATTTATATTTTTATTAATATATTTTAGGAGAAAAACTCCATAAACTTATTTCTACATCTAATTACAATTGCGTGCCTTTCAAAATAGTGTAAGGTGCAAAAACAAAATAAAAAAATCCAAATATAATTAAATTATTAGAATTCTCTAGTATAAAAATTATAAAGTATACTATGGGTTCATTTATTACAAAAAAAATTTTTTTTTCAGAAATAACTACTTATTTTTACGACTCCTTCGAGATTGCATGAGATTTGATGTATTTTATGATATGTACAGCCTTCAGGTCAAATTTTGCAATGCCTGGAATTTAAAAACTAAAATAAATAATTACGTTGTATTTTAATAAGATTTCTCCTATAGGAGGTGATATAATCTCTCAAACACATCTATAAATTCAATGGGCACAATTATTGTATAAAATTTCTTAGGTTCTTTTTATATAATTGTACTCATAATTAAGGGGCATATTACAACATTCACAGCAGTTTAAATGTAGTATCTGCACCTTTTAAGACACTGCTTTCATTAATACTATTAATAAAATTATATCTAAGGAGAAAATTCCCATAAATTTACATGTGATCACATTTGCATGCCTTTCAAAATAGTGTAAAATTTGAAATCAAAATATACGGTATAAATTCAAATTATTGGCTTATTTAGTATAAAATTCACTTTTTAAAGTATTCTATGGTTTCATTTTATAACAAAAAATAAAGATTTTTGGAACAAAAATATATATCTATTTATTTTTGTTACGCATTACTTGACTGTTGACTTCGAGATTGTATGAGATTTGACGTATTTACTAAAATTTGCAGCCTTAGGAAATGTCAATTTTTGCAATGCCTGGAATCTTTTTTATCTCTATAGTCTAATAAGTATTTATTACGCTATTAGTTTAATGAAATTTCCTATAGGAGGTGAGTTAAACAGATACACCACTATAATATAGATTACAGCCATAGGAAATGTCGACTTTTACAATGCCCGGAATCTTTTTTTTTTCTCAAAAAAATAAAAAATATTCGTTACGTTTGTAATGAGATTTCCCCTAAAGTAGCTTTAATCTCTCACACACATACCACTATAAATGCCTTGGGCAAGATTATTGTATAAAATTTTTAAATATATAAAATGCACCCATAATTATCGTGCATTTTACAAGTTTCCCACGTTGGGTGCAAATGTTGTAAAATGCAATCCTTAAAGTACTTAAAGTACTGATGTTATTTTAGGAGAAAACCTCATAAATTGAGTTCTACATAAGATGACAATTGAGCGCCTTTGAAAAAAGCGTAAAAGCCAATGAAACTAAAATATCCAGTATATTTAAGTTATTAGATTTATTAAATATAAAATGCACTTTTTAAAGTATCCTTTGGGTACATTTTGTTACAAAAAAAAAAAAATAAAGATTTCATATCTGATCTATGCAAAAGAGAGTGATGTTTTTGGTGGCATTCGATACATTTAGATTTAAATAGGCATTCGTTTAATTTATGTGATGAATTCAGACAGATTTTTAGATTTAAAAAATTAAACTTTTCAAATACTTTCATTTTCAAAAATAATTCGCATTTATATAAGGAATGATTTGAATCACAAAGAAGGCATTACTGTGAAGCAGATTTAATCAAAAAAGTTTTAGGTTTGTAAGATGGAGATGAGTGTTTTCCGTTAATATTAATAGTGTTTGAAAAGTTGGTTTTCGAATCAAAACAAGCAGCTTTTAAATTTTCTAATATTTGTTATCGTTTTTCTAAAAAATTGATAAAAGCATCCCAAATAAGCACTTCATGATAATCAACAGTTAATTGATATTGTCTATGAGTTTCTTTATCCAGTTTAGCACAAATTAAATTTATCAACAAATTTATAACGTTTAAATTCAAATGCTTTCAAAGATCGAATGTTTTTCTGCAAATTATCGGTGAGCATGCGAAGTTCTAAAGGGTTTTCTTTAGTTAATGACTTGCAATTAATTATATTTTTTATATGAGTTTCAACGATGAGTTTGGTATTCTCGTAACGAAGCGTGAGAGCTTTACACAACGACTCATAATTATCATTTGGTGACTGAACCTTTTTTGCTGCGCCTTTAAGACAAGCATTTTAATAGTAAAACTTCTGAGAGTCTGTTAATGTTAAATTATTTTCTATTACATTTTGAAACTGTTGCTTAAAAGAGCTCCAGTTATAAAATTGACCATCAAATTGTGGTAAGGGAATTTCAGGTAAACGAACACCTTTCTAACAAATAGAACATTATTTTCAATTTCAATAGATTTGAAAAGAAAAGGTTTTGCACTGACTTGAAATTCTTGAATATCTTCATTAATTTTATCCAGTATTTTTTCAGCTTCTTTAAATTCATCGTCATTTTCGATTTCAAAATATTCATTTTTGGCGACTTCAAATTTGTTTTTATATCCTCCAATGAATCTAGAACTGTTCGAAGTGCAGTTTCTTCTAAATCTCCCAGTGGTTTCGAGGAAAGTTTAGTTAATTGAGCTTGAATACTGCTGCGTTTTCGATTTAATGACTTGATAGACGGCATAATTTCTAATTTGTTCTTCGGCTCAGACAATCCAAAAAATGTAGTGTAAAAAGTCAAGAATAATTAGTCGAATTTATTCACTTCTTTTTTATAATTACTTACAAAGAAACTTAAAGTACTATTATTATATTGAAATTCAAATACACAAGAGTAAATCAAAAATCTATACGAAGTAATAACGGTACGATGATTGATCTTGAGTTTTTGTTTTTTATAGCTTTTTGGGGTTGTTGGAGCGCTTGGTGAAAGGAATAAATGCCGATAAGATTCAAAGCGCTGGCGCTAACAGCAGTGATTTCAAATCCTGACACAAACAAAAATCTGTCGTTTTCTCTAATGTAAATGGTGGTAGGGGGTAAGTTATATATGTTGTGGTCACAATGTCCTCCATATGAAATGATAATTCCTGGGTTGGTTGTGTTTTGTGGCGCAAGGTCCAAGAAAGACAAGCTGCGCCATATACTAATAAATCTGGGGGTGGTTGGCAATGTATTGAGGAGTCTTCTAGACTTTCAGCCGGCTGCTTATATTAAACTGGTAGAGCCCAACTCAAGGCTAGGTATATGATGCAACAACAGAGATTTAATATTTTTCGGTTTATTATTTGTCATTGCTTATATGACAGATAACATGTATATATGTGTGTTTTAATATTTTAAAGTTATAATTTAAATATAACATTCTAATTTGCAATATTTTGGAATATTTTTATGTTACTTAATCATATATGATTCTTACAATGAAAATTTTCAATGACTTATTAAAATCCTTATTTTATTTGTCCGGAATACATCAGGATGTTAATCTCTGCTTTCAAATGCTTAAATATTGTTAAGTGCATATTACTAATATATAGAGTAACTTGAATTTCTGTATTAATTGGCTAAATCAAAAATTTTCCTTGCGTTAATTTGGTAATTTACGCATAAACATTTTCCGTTAAAACGTAAGTTGTTTTTCGAAGTTTACTTTTTCAAATTATTTATATATATCGATATATTTTTATTGAATTGGCTTGATTGCTTATAATTCATAAAAATAAATAAATAATGTGTATATTTTCTGTATTGAAACTATATCAGCCACTTCTTCTCGGCCATTGTCCTCCCTCTTCCAGCATCGATCATTCCAAGATCTTTTTCAATGCTGTCTAACCAGAGAGATGGTATTGGTTTTTACGGACCTCCAGAGCAAAGTTCAAACTCCTGTGGGATAAGTATACCTGAAAAACTAGTAAATCTACGGTCCACCGAATGTGTGGCCTCTTTTGGCTCTGGTTTCGAAAGCCACTTTTTATTGGTTCGCTGTCATTCGAGATGTATAGGTACTTTAACCATCTAATGGTATTAGATTGAATGACATACCGGCAGCTCACAGAATCTCTTATAAAGCGCAAAATTGTAAAGGATGCTGCACTTTTCAAACCATTTAATTACTTACAGTTTTTAATTGATTTTATTGATTAAAACAAGTAATTTATTTATTATTTCATAAAACTTGAATTTTTTTTATAGAAAAATAAATAAAATAATACTAATATAAGTATACAGAAATGCTGTTGTTATTTATATCTTTTCTGTATTCATTTCGCATTGATCATTCATGAAGAATGATTAATACAGATTATCTGAGTAATTTAAAGATTGTACTGTAAGATATTTTGAGAAATGAAACGAATAACATTTAACGGATCTCCCTAGTTAAATTAATTATATAGATTGTCCAGGTAATTTGCGCTTACCTGGACAGTCTATATAATTAATTTCTGGACTTCATTGTTAACACATACACGCACATATACATTGCCAACATCAGAGAGTAATTAAAGTAAGGAAAGCACACACTCATGGTTCATATTTTAACTAAGCAGATTTGTAATTTTATATATGATAAAACAAAACTCTAATAAGTGTAAAAAACTTATCTGGGCATTTTTCAAAGGGTATAATATTAGAGAAAAAACATGAAATAGGCTCAAGCATAAACGTATTTTTTCCCATTAACTAACGGTATTTAGCTTTCCTCTACATAAAAATTTCTTGTATTGCAAAATTTCGATTATTTTTAATTAAGGAAAAAAATTGCTGCCCTTCCATTTTGGGACGGAATAAGACAATTATCTGTAACACCGCCAGTGATTTTTTTTTAACATAAAAGCAGGCTTGTGATATTTAACCGACAAAACGAATAATAACCCTTTATCCTTTCACGGAATTCCAAAAAGAGATTGCTTATAGATAAAATAATATTTTATTTCCATTGTTTTGTTAAGTGATTTGAGAGTGAAAATTTGCCAAAAGCCTCTCAAAATCGAAGAGTTTTAAAAAATTCCAATTCAACTTTCATAATTTTTGATAAAGTAAGATAATTATAGTCTGCTTCATTATTTTTGAGCTTTATGAAGAAATCTGAACAAAAGAGGCGATATCAAAGGATTCTATTCAGAGTAGACAAAGAATAGAAAATTAAAAAAAAAAAAAATACATTTAACTCAATCGGAAAATTATAAAAATGTTTTTAAAAAAATTATCAACTTCTTCACGCCAAAAATGATTTTCTCTTATTAATAATGATTATTATTATATTTTCAAATAGCACATCTTTATCAGAAAATCAATTGATAAAAAAAGCCTAAGAATTGAAAATTTTTTTTTATGTATTTAGTGAAATAGCACAAAGTTTGTAGCCCTTTCTCCGGTATACTTGGGCGGTCCTCCGGATAACCCACCCTCAACTCACCTGTTATCACATCGTAGTTATCAAATCACTGATTTTACCTGGCGTTTGTACCAATCATGGATCTAGTTTTCTTAGAGAGGGAGGCGTTATTTTTCAAGAGCTGCCTTTCGCAATGTGTGCATAATACAGTGTTACCTAATTCAGCGCAAATCCTTTTAGAATAAGAATTAAATAAACATCTCAAATGGAAATTTGTCAAAATGGGCACCTCAATCGGTAATTAAGAATTCGCCAGTACTTCAGAGGTGCAATTTGTTGCAGGACAATAATCTTCCTGACCAACAAAATTTTTCTGAACAACGAAATTGTAAATAGGAATAAAAAATAATTTATAGATATGTATGTTTTTTCCAGCCTTTTTTTT
>JAPDSC010031726.1:42230-54661 GCA_026290005.1 Latrodectus geometricus | reverse complement strand
TAATGTGTATTCAGAAATATTTTCAAATATATGAACTTACAAATATAGTATTCATAAGTTATCTATTTTAATATACAATCTAAAGTAATAAATTAATTATAAATATTAATTAGCTGATTTAGATTATTTTTGATTCCAAAAATCAAATAGATTAGGGACAACACTTTCTTTGAAACAATGTGTGATATTTTAAAGCAAATTATTTAATACTTTATATAAATGTTTCTAAGAAAAGGGCAAATTTGATATATATTTTACATATAATTATGCCAATTAATATTTATTTATCGAGAATTTCAATACATTTCATGTCATCAAGGATTATTTCAAAGAATTAGGGTTTAGTAGGAATGACTAATCAAATTTGTTTCCATTTTTTTACTCTGTACATCAAAATTGTGTTTTCAATATCAAAAATATTTTTTTTATTAAAAAGAAAATTTAAAACATGTCTAAGTATTTCCTATTCTCACATGTTTATTTTATATTTATCTTTTCACATTTTTTACATTTCTAATTGTTATATACACATCATACTTTATTTTTCTTTGAATATCAAACCGTTTTATAACATACATTTTCTTGTGATAAAAAGTATATCAGCAATAAAATTTTAATATATTTTATAACTAAAATATGTTAAAATTTTAAAAAGTAAGTAATTGTTCATGAAATTTGATGAAATTTTTAATTACGAATAGTCATGTCAACAATTCTAAAACTAATAAATTAGATATTTACATTCTAAAGTTAGCTTTGGAAGCCCATATCATTCGTGAGTAAAAAGGTTTAATAATATATATTGTTAAGAATAATACGGACCTTACCGTAACATATTTTATAATTTTATGAAGTATTAAGTTATATTCATGAATGTATTAAAAAATAAATTATTATAAGCATACAGTATGCACGCAATAACATTTTTATTTGTAAAGTTTATAATAATACATGATCTTGATTATAATTACCATTTGAATACATAAAAATAACGTATATACCAATAGAATAGTAAATATCGGTACAGTAAAATTGGCTATATTTAACTTATTTTAGAACACATACAAATAAGAGAAACCAGAAAACATAAAAAAAATAATTTAAGATATATTCAAACATAAATTAAATATGATAAATATATATTACTATTTGAATAGAAACGGATACAACGTATAATGAGAAAATACAATAAAATCTATTATAATTTTATGCTATTCTAAGTAACTAAAATGAATTGAAAAATACATACCTGAAACTATAGCAATAAAATTCTTTTAATATTGAAGACGAATAATGTTGCATGAAACTCAAGAGCTCATAATAATCCCTTATCAAATGCAATGAACAATGCAAATAACTTTATATATGACTTAAGGGTTCCATCTCCTTTAAAATTTAGTTTATTTAAACTTCAACTTTAAGTTCAGAAATTTGTTATTTTATTAACATTTATAGTTTGGAAAGAATATATTCAATAATGAGCTCAAACAACCAAACACCAATCATTTTGTCATGAAAGTAAATATTTTGCAGGTTAAAGTAAAAATAAGTAAATATTAACAAACATGTATACATGCAATTTGTACATAAAAAAATTATTTATGCCCATGAAATAATGTGTATAAATAAAGAAAATATAAATTATTATTCATTGTCTTTATTTATTCTTAAAATACCTATTTATAAATGCTTATAAATATTTCAAAAAAATTATAATTCTTTCAAAAAAAATAATAAGATATATTGTAACATTACATTTATTTGCGAGAACGAAAGAATTGACAGAACACACATTTAGTCATACATTTAGAACACATTAGAACCCACACACACACGCACGCACGTACGCACGCAGAGTGTTTGATTTAATATACAAAAAATAAATAGCTTCACCATTTTTGGCCATATATATATATATATATATATATATATTGAGATATCAATATAATATAAAGCAATAGTAAATAAATATTTAGAAAATAGAGAGCAAATACAGTATCGACCAACAAACATTAAAGGCAATCAAACCATTGCTAAAGCAGATATTGAGAAAAATGCCGATACATATTAAGTAAAGTGTAATTAAATGATCAAAATAAATCAAATAAGAAATTATGCAATTTAATATCAATAAGACAAAATCAAGAAGACAAAATCTAATTTTTGGCATATGCGAAATCTGCATTTTAAAAGCAATTTTATTAAAGTGCAATCAACTTCTACATATAAGAGTAAAATAGTTCAAAGTTCAAAAGTGAGTTCAATAAGTGTTGGATTTTAAATTTAATTAAATCCAAAACTTCTTGAAATATTTTTATAGATAATACAAATTCCTGCGACCTATTGCAGTAGTTTGAATTATCTAATATAAAATATCTATCTATATCATTTCAAAACACGTACACATACAAATATATATATATATATATATATATATATATATATATATATATATATAATATTGCAGCCATTCATTACAAAATACTTCGTAAGTTCAACAAGTAGTTTATTGAGTGTCGCATATCTTGGTCGCAGTTATCATTCTTAAAGTTCACATCAAATTTATAGTCACATAGTTTTGATAGTGTTAGAACAAAACGTGTTCAAGATACATAAGTGTGGAAGTATTGAACTCCCTACGAATTTCCGACATCTAAGTTATTGTAAGGAAAATTTAATTTATATGTAAATGGAAGTATGGTATTATCCTGCAGAAAAGTTAAATTAGCTGTTGTAAGTTATTTTGGTACCAAGCGCATTCTTGATTTAAAAAAATATCTAATGGATCAAAAAACGTAAGTGATGACATAATTCCAGTGTATTTTATTCACTTAAGAATAAAATATAAAAGAGTGAAAATTGTTTTTTATATATTTTTATAAAACATTTAATACAAATAGTTTTTATTCTTACTTCATGCCTTAAAATCCCATATTCAAGCAAAATATTTTAGCTTCTAAGGAACACGAATTTCGTTTCATTTAAAAAGGTACATATATTTGATATCATTCATATAAAATTATTACTATAGTTTTAAGGTTAAAAGAATGTGAATAATGCAACTTTAAATATTTGTAAAAAATATTGGTTTAAAAGACTAAACTTTTACAATTATAAGTTTCTTTATTTATTTAGAAATAAATACGACTTAATTAAGATTGTCTTCTACTAAAATTAAAAAAAATTATGTACATATTTTTTGTTGTTTGATTATTCAAATGCATGGTCACATCTGTTTCATTTTCATATTGAAGAAAATCTAATTTAACGTAAACAAAAGTATATTTATTAGATTATTCCTCATTATTTTAAAAGAATTTTATTATAAAACAATCATTCGTAATCATTATATGTTTTATTTAAATATAATTAACGCTTTTATTTTTTTAAAATAATTGAATTGAATTTTCAGATTAAAGGAAATTTCAAAAGAATTTTATAATATTTTCTGTAGGAAAATATTCTGATAATTTAAAGAAACTTCTTTTATACTTCCTTTTAAAGCACGTTATAAAATAAAATTTTTCAGTCTCTTGAAATTCACATTAATTTTTCTTTCCTTAAATAAATTATTCAAATAATTTTCTGCACTTGTTTTTTCTCAGTGTTATACAGATACTCGTCATGAAAATCATTTCAAGCGCACATGCATACAACAAAATTGATTTGAAAAGTTTTCTCGACTTAAATTGAAAAACCTCTTTCTTTCACATTTGTTATATCATAGGTATAAAGTATGATGCAGCACGTAGTATGGTAAAGCAATTTAGTTAGAGGGAACTTACTAAACTTTAGGTTTCATTTCGGAAATTAGAATCTATCAAGAATTATTCAATAGATTTCAAAATACTTCAAATTATCTGAAATTTTAATATTCCATATTTCTAAGTATACCAATATTTATTATCTCCAATATTCATAAATTCTATAATTTACTGCTGCACATAAGGATATGCATTAGTACAGTTTTCAGTTTTTTATTCATGAAAATTTCAGTTTTTAATTTCATACTGATGGAAATTAAAATTCCAGCATACAATTGGTCGGGTTTCTTTTCATTCCATACATATAATGTATTAAATTTCGTTTTTATAATTTATCCTAAAACAGACAAATGAGTTTAGGTCTAAAGATAAAAAATATATTGCAAAAATTATTTTTAGGTATTTTTTTTTAATTACAACTTTTTTTTTTCAACGGCGGGCACTGGGTGATTAACCCTTTACAAGGCTGCAAACTGCTACTAATTTAGCGTTACCTGGAGTACACCAGTGAACCAAGTCACGGAGGAGAGCAGTGTTACCCACGTCACACCACTACAGAAACGTTTCATCATTCATCCATCATCTCAGATGAAAGGACAATCAACTGAGACAGAAAGGAAACATTCATGCTCAAACCAGAATACGAACCCGGGACCAATAACACAGGAGGCAAGAACGCTAACTACTCACACATCAGCTAGTCTCTAAAGTGTTGTAAAAATTGTTATAAAAGCGAGATGTTTTAAGCATTTTTTAAGCAATAAGTACTATAAAGTTGTGCAAAAAATTATCGGAAACAAAATTAATTGCTATTTTAAAATATAATCACATATGAAAAATCGCATGTATTTTACTTGTCCTTCCTTTTATTTAAAATCATATTTGTTACTTCCTATGAAACTGTATCAAATGTTTTTTTCCGAGAATAGCATGTTTCTGGTGTTATTGTCGTTATACTGGTTTTATACCCATCAGAGATATATTAAATAAAAAATAGCATCACTTTCGAATCACTATTGGGATCCAATAGCTGCAGATATTTGGTATAAATTCTGGATAGTATTTTAGAAACATCTCCATATTTTAAATATACCTGTATCCTATTTATGAACAGGTTCTTCATAAGTTCTTTTTAATCAACTCCATAAAAAATATTTTATCTTTAAGAATAAATTATGAAGGTCTAACAACATTCAATACTGCAATCGTGCTAAATCAAGTATAATGATAATATACTCAGATATATTTTGCTTATGTATAATACAAATTTTTGTTAAAAATTTGATTGATAAATTATCTCATAATAATCATATTATTTTTTTTAATTTTAATAAATCATTTGAATTGAAGTTGCATGTATTTTCGATTTGTCGTTAATTTAAAAATCTAGATATTCATGTAATTGCATAACTTCTGTGTATATATACCAAATTATTAATTATAGAAACATTCTTATAATGTTGCCAATTTTTAAAATACTAAATTTTATACTTTTGACATTCTCAAAACCTCATTTTCTTATAATATTCATAATAAAACTCTCATTTTGACAAAATTTTAAGCGTTGATAGCAATAACTTTAAAGCTTAGACGATTATCGAATAATTCAATAAAATTTCTAATATATGATTTATTTAAATGATTTTTTAGTTTTTAGTAAACTTTTAAGTAATATTAGTCTTAAATGATCACTTATAATACTATATAGTTATATTGCATATAGTTAATTAAATATTAATCTTGAAATGATAAAAAAAGGTAATATGTTTTCAAATATTAAAATAAATAATTTAAAAAGAATTCATTTTTTTGTATATATGATTGTATCATAACATGAAATTGAGATATGTTTATTTTATACCTTTGAAATGCTAAAAATTTTTATTTAATTGTAAGAAAAATTGAAAAACATATTTTTAAATTTCTTTTATTTTTTCAAATGTTTCAACACCAGCTTCAGTTAAGAATTTATTTAGAATTTGACATTCGTATTTTTGATGCTCTTAAGAATTTGGAGATAGTGTTTGAAACAGAGTCTCCTCATGGTTCGAAAATCAACAAACCAGAGAAAAAGGTTTTTGTATAATCAATCATATTTTCAGTAAACTCCTGCCTGACATTCCCCTTGGAATCGGCATAGCTATTTTTCACATTCCTTTCTTTCCTTCGAAATAATAGTTTCGTGGAATTCATATGTTACTGGAATGACTGTGTACCCCATGTGACCAGTATTGTTTCAAAATGTTTTATATAAGCAGCTCTTAATATGATCTAAGATATGTTCGTATATTTGTTTGCCATTTTATATCTAAAAAGTGTATAAAAAAATGGAGTATTTTCTAAAAAAATGAGAAAAAGTTCTTAAAATGTCAATCGTAAATCAATAGAGTATGAAAAATTGATGAAATGATTAATAATTCCATCATTATATATCCTGTAAAAGATATCAATAAAATGAATATGAACTTGATGAAGAGGTAGCAGTTTTCATGATACAGTCAAATTGAGCGGAGAAAAGATCTTTGTGAACAAAAAATCTAGCGGTTTTAAATAAGGAAAAACTAAATAAAATTAAAAAAAGAATATTTGGCAATTCATGAAACTGATAAGAAAAAATTAGAAATTATTGAGTTTAAATATTCATCTCCAGAAATTTTGTAGAGGCAGAAACTGAAATGTCTGTATCATATTCTATGTGGTCAAAAAGAGAGAGAGATTGTTTTTATTGTACATTTTTCATCAAAGAAACAAATATTTTAATTTTAACAAAGAGATCATCCAAATCAATATGCAAAGTTTCTTAAATACCAATCTTACACAGAGCCATATATGATGATAGGAGTTAAGAAAATAGTTTCAAAAGTCCAGGAAATCAATTCAAGTAAACCATATGAGATTCAATGCCCAATAAAAAAACAAAATACAACTTAAGACAATGTGTTATGTGTCCAAAAGACCAACGGATTACAAAACTACAATTTCTTGCACAGAATGCAGTAATTTTATTAATAAAACTCATTATTTTATGTATGACAGATGAGTGTATATCTATTCAGAATCTTTAATACAAGCAGGTAACTCGGCTTTTATAATTTATGAATGGTTTATGTTCTTACGCATTAAAATAGTTTTCTTAAAATATAATTTTTATTTTACAATTTAGTAGTGAGTATTTATTGGTTATAATGATATAAATTTTTATCTTACTGTTCAATTTCTAACAAAACTGATTGGGATGAACCAGTCACACCACGTGACTAATTGAGATGTTGAGTTGAGAGCACCCCTTTCACCGCTTTAATTGGTCATAATTAATTACAATTTTTATCTTAATTCAACTTGTCGTTTTACTTGCTTTTACAAAGCATAAGAATAGTAAATAACTTTAAAACAAAGTCTTAAGAATCATAACATTATATTTGCTGATCTTATAAGATTTATAATATCAAGTAATAACACACTTTATAAGAGAAATAAAAATTCACTTTATTAAAGTAAATTTAAAATTAAATGTTCTATTCTTTTTACCTGGAACAAAACTTTATCTTAAGACAAAAATATAAAACATAGCGTAAATTCTGCTTTAGTATATGTTACTTTATTTCTATTTTATCTTACAAACTAAATAAAAGTTTATTTCCTGATTTAGCATTAAATGTGCAAAAAGCAATTCCTAGATTTCTGTACATTTAGGAATTTAACTTTCATTAATGTTCATATTTATGATAAGATTCTTTGGTATTTTGATTGTCTTTGGAATGTTACCAACTCTTTTAACTGTGTTGCAGAACAACATCAAAACAAGATGTAGCAAAATTAATTTAAGAACTGCATAAGATTGTTATTGTGTTAAGAAAATTAAAGTGCTTATAAAACTACTTGCAACTTCAAACAAGCAATGGTGAAATATATTACATAAATAAAGAAGAAACGTGAATTCTTGGTATAAAACTTGCTTACACGCCAAGGAGATTAATTTCATTTTCATATTTTTGTGTATATTGTGATGAAATCCAAACTAAAATAGGAAACATCTACAAAGTTATTATGAGAGTAATCTACTGTTCAAAAAACAATATGTTGAAAAAGCAAAGGAAGCTCAAATTACATCAAAATGACGTAATTTAATTAAAGCACTCGATCTACATAAAAATGTTGGTTACTCTATGCAATTTAATTTAGGTTTTGTTTTTAATTATTCCTTCTGATGAAATGCTCCAGGAATACATTCTGTGAAAACAGAACAGATAAATATATAAAACGTGAATCGAAATTGCATCAACTGAATATATTCTTGAAACTTTGTAATAACATCACATCAACAGCACATTTTATTTAAAAGCAAATTATACACCTTTTGGTGGTATAAGTAAACTAATAAATATAAATTTAACATATATTTTATACTACTACACAAATAACAATGAATACTTGTAGAGATGCATTTTTTTAAAATAAAAAAATAAAATAGGTAATTTTATTATAATTATTTTTAATAATTTTTCCAAATACTACCAGCTAATACTTATTGTATTTAACAACAAATTTAAAAAATCAATTCAAAATTTTAGAAACGGTGGAAAAATACTAGTAATTAAAATCAATATGGGAAAAATAATTAGAAATTAAAAATTTCTCTTTTTTTCATGATATATTTTCTTGTTATATTAAAAATATGCCACTTAAAGCAAACAAACTTAATTGACTGCTTTGAAATTCCATGTGTCTTTGCTTAAAATAAAGAAAAGGTGAATATTAACTTCTATTTTTGAAACAAATAATATATTAAAAAAACAATTAATTTTCCTGCTACCATTTTGTGGATTGAAGGGTTTTAACTACAAATTAAAGATTAAAATATTCAACGATGGAACAAAGAAAAATAAAGAAAGATGGATATTTTAATACTCTTATAAAGAAAAACATTTTTTTAAAAAAAAAAGATGAATAAAACATGTCAGCTTTTATCATAAATTTTGCTGTTTCTTGAAAGATCCATTATAAACAGAAAATGGCGGATAAATTTCTTTGAAAAAAATAGCTCCAATCTCACGGGAAAGGGACTTATAGTATCACCTAAATAGAATATTAACCTTAAAAAAATATGATGAATTGTGTACTAAATCTTAAAAAAAAACAAATTTTTTCACTCTAAAAATTTAATGAGGACAAATTGTGGGAAATATTGTCAACTAACTCCACATAAAATAAACTATGAACACAAAATCCTTAAACTTTACTACCTAAAATATTAAATATAGTAACTTCAAAATAACCCCTTAATGTTTTAATGAATTATTTAATTAAGTTATTTTCAAACAAATCTATAAATACCTATTCTTATAATACGTTTTATAGAAAAAAGTGTATTAATTAATGTAACAAATAAAACTAAAGTGTAGCTATAATAATACACATTACATCAATACACATTTACAATATACATGACAATTCACCTTTACAAATTAGATGGGAATCAATTCATTTTAGGGTTCAGTTGAGAGAAAAAAATTTCCAGATTAATGACACAAGATTGTAGAGTAGAACAAGTTTCATCATAACCTATATCGCAAGTTATAACTTAGGAACAGCAAAATATCTATAAAAAATCATGTTGCTTATTATTTTAGGTTAATACATATTTACCTAAAACAACGAATTTACATGTCAAGAATAAATTTCATTACGTTTATCAAAATAAATTATAAAGCTTATAAGAATGACGTAATAAGAAATATATCAATTTACGGTTTATGGATTTATAATAAATCTCTTCGTGTATAAAAAAGTGCACAAAAGATCATCTATAGTAGAAATACGAACCTTTCGTATATTTACTGCTATCTATACATTTTTATTACAACTAAAGGCTTTGAGTTCCATATTTTAAAGTTTTTTATTAAGGGAGATACTAAGCTCTGATATGTTCATTAATGGCATTTGATTTTATTTGAATCAATAAGACAACTATAAATAAAGTCATTTATTATTTTAAATATTTAAATGAAAATTCCTATGTCTACTAGTTTATTTTTTCAAAAATTTAGATTTGAATTAAAGTTTTTCGAAGAGGAAGTAAAACAATTATTTTATTTATATATTATTTTTAAGCTACATTATCATTTTTATACATTATAAACACCAATGAAAATAAATAGTATATTTATTTGTCTTGTTCATATTTGCAATATTTTGTTATATTTTGTAAGATACCTCAAAAGACAGATTTTCCTTTCTTCAACTTATTATATGAATTAAAACCTTTGTTTTAACAAGCTCTGCAGCATATTCTTTTATTTATTTTTCCGTTTGTCTAGCAGTTGCTCCTAGATTTCTTTTACACAATCGATCTAAAAAAGTGTCCTGTTTGAAATTATAACCACATAACTGTTTTCACTCAGATTCATACTTAGGCAATGGTTCCATAAGTTTAAAATTTGGAATATTTGAAGTCAATAAAAGTAAGTCCTGTCGGCAGATATAAAACTAAAATAACTTGCATTAATAACTTCCCATGCTTTTACCTCCATATTAATTATAATATTTATGTTGTTTCAAAATTTTAAATTTTAAGATCAAATTTTCATCAGAGGTTTTCATTCAAAATGGATATCTAGATTAATTTCCTACAAATGATTTATTTTTAAAAAAAAGTAATTTGTATAATACAGTTAAAAGTGCATTTCATACTCTAAACATAACAATAATTTGGTAGAATATCTTTTTTTTTCGTGTGTTTTAAATGCACTATGTTATTTCCAAAGAAACTCAAGTTTATTGACATGTGCAGCACAAGGTAGACCGTTTTCCTCAAAGAAGATAGATTTTATAATAAAATTAATATCTGTACTAGCTTTAGAAATAATTTTTATACCATACACCATCAAAACGTTTTGTGTATAAATGGGTTGTATTTGCATATATGGTCAAATGTTCAAATTGAATTATGTCGCAAACATCTTTGTTATTTCTCCCGTAGACCTTCTTAAAACAAATAAGTTTCATTATCAAATTTTACAGTTCATTACTAAATGAATCATTGAAATACATTCAGATCTGCATTTCATATTTAATTAACTTAATATTTCATATGGATATTTTTTTAATTTTATTATATTTTTAAAGTTATGCAAATGTGATCAAATATAGAACTATATATATTCAAATTTCACCTAAAATTGAATTTTAATAATGATTTATATAACTGCAGAAACTTAACTGGTTCATTTTATAATAACTCTAATCAATTTTGAAACGTAAAATTTAATTACTATTCCGATAATTTTATGTAAAATCAGCTAAACAATTGATTAAAATAAACGTACAAAATGCATTTTAGTGGGTTGTGTGTGTGAAAATAAAGACCCTCCTACGGGAAATCTCTCCAAACTAAACTCCTATATTTTAATTTTATGTCATTAAATGAGCATTGAACTCCAATTATTGCAAAATTGGATATTTACCATCATAAAAATTTTAAAAAATGCATGAAATATCATGCAAATTCTCCAATTCCTTTGTCAAGAAGGACGTGTTAAAAATTTTAGATTTTCTGCAAATGATGAATTTTACGAAAAAGTAATGCTTATAACACGTTTAAAAGTGCATTTCATACTCTAGAATTAATAAAAATTTGGTAAAATATAATTTTTTGTGTATTTTAAATGCACTATGTCATATACAATGAAAATCAAGTTTAGTCACATGTACGGCAAAAATTAGACCGTTTACCTTAGAGAAAACAATTTTTATAGTAAAATGAATACACCTATGATAGCTTTTAATGTTGTTTTTATGAAAGTGGTTTTTCTACCATACGCCATCAACGTTTTATGTTTAATATGAATATGCAGATATAATCAAGTGGGCAAATTGAATTTTGTCCTAAATCTCCTTGATCCACCTCACGCAACACTTATTAAAACAAAAACGTTATTTTATAAATTAAATAATTATTTCTATATGTTACACTAACAGAAAATTTCATTATGTTTGTAGAAATGTATTCGATAAATAAACATGTTAAATTATATTTTCTTATAGAAAATATTATAATTGCGATTTTGATTCTCAGCAAGTCTCGCAATACGATTATTTTTTTGAAGACCTATCTGTCTATAAACTCTTTTTATTGGTGGAAGGTTTAAATAATAAAATTTTCGTGTTTATATCTTGTTTTTATATTTAAAAATTGCAAAAGCGCTTATAACTGATGTTATTTATATCAATATTTTAATTTTTCCAATGACATGTTATCAAATACCTTCTCTTCGTTTTAATAAATTATATTTATATTAAATGCAAAATTTGCTTTGTGATATATTTTAAATAGTAAAATATTTGTTTAAATATTTAGAAATATCCTAGAGAATGTCTTTTATTTACATTATTGTAAAAAATTCATTTTTTTAAAATATTTAAACCTGAATATTTAAATTAATCATTAACTATAGCATTAAATAATAGCATTACAAAATGTATATAAAAATCATTGATATGATTAACGATTTTGAAGCTTGATTAACAAATAAAAGATAAAAATGAAAATAATAATCACAGATAAAATTATTGTCCCTAAAAATAAACATAATATTATTAAATAAATACAATAATTACAGATATAAAGAAAATTATTATTTCAACTAAAGAAAATTATATATATATATA
>JAPDSC010031726.1:26224-42130 GCA_026290005.1 Latrodectus geometricus | reverse complement strand
TTATAATGTGTTGTTACGTAACAAATGCATATTTTAACACTTCACATAAAATAATATGGTTCTTTTCAACAATGTTGGAGATCTAGTAATAATGATGAAATATAAAGAAACTGTATTTAACATTCCCCTTCAAATAAGTAACTTAAAATGGATTTTTAAAAAGATAGAATAACATCGTTCAGCAAAACTTTATCTGAATATAAAATACAAAAATGTTTTTCTGAAACTCAAGGGATCAACATAATCTTCTAAAATACAAAAAGAAAATACTTCTTGGGTTACCTTGAGGATTTCAGATACCCAAAATTTCCATGAAATATTTTCCACAAATATGCGAAGGATTTTTTTAGTTGTTAAGTAAGAAAAAAAAACTTTTTTTAAATATGTATCGAAAATATTTAACAGAAAAAAAGTTCTGACAATGGATATTTTATTATTTTATATCTAAATGTAAATATTGCGTTCTTAATTTTCCTTTAATATGGAAGACTAGAATTATTATTTGTGCTTTCATTTTTTTTTCTTTTATCAAAGTAGAGATCTCTATAACCAGAGCTGTGTGTATAAGTATTTATTTATTTACTTATTTATTTATTTTTTTTAATAAAGCATTTGCCATTGTAAATCCTGATTTACTTTGAAAAATTTAGTTTATGTCTCTTTTAGACTGTTAAATCTTAAACAGGAAATAATTTCCTACAAATACTTTTTTTAGAAATAAATGTTTATAATATGCAATTATATTAAGAAATGAATGTTTGTTAGAGAAAAACGTTTTAATTCAAAATTATTGTTCTTAAAAATTTATTTTGCAATATTGTTTGTTATGAAAAATTTTTCATTATTAAAGGTACATTGTTGGCAATAAAAATTGCTTATCTGAGACTAATTCATAAATAACATTTGAAAAACTTAAGTAGCTGACATAAATTTGGTGTGAGATATATAATAACATAAACCACTGTTTTTCTATTAATGCAAATATTAAAGTAAAATAAATCACAAAATATAATTATCAACTAAATAAATAATTTGCTTGAATGTTAATTAAAAATTCATTAATTAGAAAGAATTGTTATTGGAAAGGAGATTTAAAATGCTATGTTGATTGGAGAAAAATGTTTTTAAGTATATCCTTTGCATGTATTTCAATATTCTTTTACTGCTTAGTATTATAGTAATAATTTGATAATATTTTGACAAACTTCATGATTTTCAACTTATGTTTTCAAAAATATAAATTTAAGGCACCCATTTATTTTACATTATTTAACCACATTTGAATTTAAACTTAGGTTATATGTTTAACAAAAGTAAAATGAAATTAGAATAAAAACGCAGTATTTATAAATTAATAATTTTAAGGATATATTGTTCTGTAATTTAAATTTCTTAAAATACTTATTTAGAGAAAATGTTATGAAAATAGTAATGAGAAAAACCAATTTGTTTTCTTTTGAAATTTTACAGAATTTGAAGAAAATTTTTTCTCACCACAATGATATTGCCAATTCATGATTCATAATTATAGTTTTTTATTATTTACATAAATAATATAATTGTAAGAGTAGCTAAAATTATTTGTACGGAAATAATTTTAGACAAAGCAATTATTTAAATAATAGTAAAAGATATTACTTTATACACACAAAAGTAGTATCAAGTAGTACTCCAAATAAACAATGCAACTATATAAATATTTTTTAAAGCTGGCAAACTTGCAATCAATAAAGCAGCATAGGCAATGTTTCATAGATTCTTAATGTAAAATAAAAGCCCATATATAATTCAATTTGCACAACAAGAAAAGGAATGGTATTTTTTCTAACATTTGTATATGCTGTGCTTCCAAATGTACACTATAGACTACCATTTCCCACTATTCATAATTTGTAGGATAAATTTATGAATGGCGGAGAACGAATTTACAAACATTTAAGATAAAAAAATTTAGGAAAGGATTCCTAAATCTGTTCCCTTAAATGCTTCTATAAATAATTAAGTAAATATACAGTTTATCTTCATCCCAAGTTTTAATGATAATATCGGATTTTTCGTAAGTGAGATATTTCGTTATTCTAATTTATGTGAAAAGATATTTCATAATAACATTTTATAATAATATAATGCTGGGAACTTCATATTTTCTTAAGTTCAGTATGCAGAATTATGTAGTGCTTATTGTTAAATGTTGCGAAAATTTTATTATTTTATCATAATAAATGCTTAAGCAAAATCTTTAGTAAATGTAAAAAAAAGACTACAAGCTATCTGTTTTTAAATATACCCTTCAAGAGAAATACATATTTAAATATTTTTAGCATTAAAAATAAAATAGATATACACTTTTTGTTAAATTCAAAGCGAAAATGCTTTGATTTCATAAAAATTGCATATCTATATCTAAATTTATATCTGCATGGAAGAATTTCTGTCATTCAAGTATAAGCTGAAATATCTATGTGATAATATTATATCTGACGAGATTAAAAGTACTAAGGATTATATAAAGATTAATGTAACTTATGATTATTAAGGTTAATTGAACTTATGTTGAGCGATAAACTTGTTCTAATTTTCATAAATAAAAATTAAAGATAAAAATGTATATATTAATAACTTACTCAATCATGAAGTATTTACAAAAGTTAATATGTTACTTTTTTTAAGGAGACACACGTTAATGAAATACACAATTCTCTCATTTGTGATATTTATAGAATACAATACCCTTCTGAAATTAAAATTCAAATATCTCTATTTGAGTTAATATTCTTGAAAAATGTTTTATAAATTTTGAAATTAATTTGTGAAACATGAACACTTATTGTACATGTTAATATATAGTTAGAAAATTTAATATATAATTAGAAATTTGGTAAAAGTACTAATTATGAAAAGTATACTTGTACTTAAGAAAAGAAATTTTCTAATTATAAGAAAATTTCTTTGAAACTCAATCAGCTTAAAAAGCTGCGGTGAGGCTAATACGTAAGTACTTTCTTTAAAAACAGGTTCAATAAACTCATCACTTTAATATATTTCAGTACATTTACAAGAACCAATGACATTTTTATATGTTCTCAGCTGACATTTGTTCGTTGAACAAATTAAAAATTGAAGTCGTTTTAGTTGCAGAGTTCTAAAATATTTTCTATAAGTGATATACGTTACTCCATGGATCTATACCTATTTGATCCATTTGTATTATTATTTTTATTGAATTAGTTTTATTGACATAAAATTTAATATAATAATAGTTATAAATGGGAAATTTTGGTTCTGTTATCTCAAATGAATTTAGCCTATAAACAAGAGAAGAAAAAAGGAATTTCCGAATGTGAATTGTTGTCAAAATAGTTATAAGAGATGAAAATGTAAAAAGGGAATGTAGAATAGTGTAATGTATTATAATCTTATTAATTATAAAAAAATGGTATGTCATATTTAATATGATTCTCATATCTTTTACTTATAGTGCTTAATTACACTGTATTTTAAGTCATTTTTTAGTAATATATGTTTATTTTTATGAATTAGATTGATTCTTGTTCTTATAAATAAGTAAATAATGAATGTCTATAAGCCTAGAATTCAATATCATTGTAAAGTATGAAGACATTTTACAGTGTTGGCTTACAGTATTATATTATTTGTATCATATTATTTGTATATTACAGTATTATATTAAAAATGTGATGAATCATATCGGATTTCTACACATTTACATAAATAAATATTTATTTTATAAATAAATAATACTTGTAATGAATCAGTAGAGTAATATCAAAAAAGTTTGTTTAAGAAATAGATAAAACATAAATAAGATATAATCCGAAGAAATGAAAAGAAATAAAAATTGCAATCAAAATCTTATGTTGAAAATGTATTTGTTAAATCGTAAAAAAAAAATTTAAAAAATTATGAATATACATTTTTCCTAATGATACTTTCAAGTTTAAGTATTCTGTTTCAATTTATATAATGAGTTTTAAATTTGAATTTCATTTAAGATATTTCCATAAAGTAAATTCATTTAAATTAACTATCATGATAAAAATCCTGTAAAAAATTATGTATTATGACTCAATAAAATTTTGAGAGCCATTACATCTTTCATAAATCTTACTTTGATATGGAATGGAATCCTGAAATTTCTATTCAGAATTTATTTTAAAAATTTAATAAATTTTTTTGTTTAAAAATTTGAAGGAAATATGTTGCAGTAATAAGAATTAAAATTGTATGCACATTAAATCAAAGAATTTCATTTTAATTGAAATTTCATATGAATTTTAAACGTATGACACAATAAGAGTAAAAAAAATATAATTAAGTATTAAATAAATGATTTATCTCTTCAGAATTTATTAGGGATACTTCTATATTAGGCATCAGCAAATTTATATGATTTAACATATTGCTTCTACTACGGGCTTAGTCATAAATTTTGGAGGCCACTTATGACATTGTTTACATAAATTAAATAAATTTAAGGTAATGAACGTTTTACTGGAGAACCATTTCTTTAGAAGTAATACATGAGTAAAATTAAATAATAAATAAAAACTTTATGTTGGAATACATAAATAAAGGAAGAAATCATTATATAAAATAAATCGATTTTATTAAATAATTCTAGAAAGCATTTACTATCTTTTTAATAAGTGTTTTTTAATAAATATAAAACGTTCATAAACATTTTTGACAAATTTAATTGTTCAAATTTTCTTTCAATGAACATGTATAATGAAGATTTTTCGAAAAAAAAAACAATACTGGCTAGAATTATTATCCTTTATAAATATTTATGAGTAGTATAAAAGTAAGTACTCACCAATGGCAATAAAACTTCTTCCAAGATTGAACATTATAAAGGTCCACAATTATCCTTTTTTCAAAAAGCACAGGTCAACGGGAATAAAAAAAAACTTTGTATATATAGTTAAGAATCTTCGAAAGAAGAGTAGTTTTGTTTCATAAATGATGACCCGATTAAGTGAGTAACATTTGAAAATATTTGTAACATGAAAATGAATGATATCAGGTTAAAAGAGTCCTGACGAAAGTAAAAAAAAAAATTATATGAAAATTTATATAAAAACTATTTACCATTAAATTAACTTAAAATATAAAAAATAACATAATAATTTAAATTTTGATTATAACTAATAACATAATTTATAATTTACATAATTTATGATTTACATAATTTATAATTTAAATTTTGTAAATATTTGAGAGTGTTTAATCAAATTGAAGAACTTTATCTTGTACTTCATGAATAGCTCTCGCAAAATTTATTAAATACATCTGATAAACTGCTTACTAAATTCAACTTTTTTATCAGTTACCGAAAGAATTTTCCTTAACTTTGGAATTGTAATTCTATATTGCACCACAGAAATGTGTTTGTGATTCATTACGGTGTTAAGAGTAGACATAAAATGAAGTGTAAAATTTCAAATGAAATGTCAAAGATACGGCAGAACAAAGAAAATAATTTCTCTGGATTTAATTGCTAAAACATAACACATTCACTACAAGGGAACGGCTTTTATCAACTGCCTATCAACTGTATCATAATTTTTCACCTTGTAAACCTTTTTTGCTGTATCACTTATGTTGGTGTTTTAATTATGCTCATTTATTGTTTACCTAATCTCTATGGAGATACATAGTTAATTCAATTGATAAATTTAGATATCAGGCTGACGCCCAACCTGTCTAGTGGTTAGCGTACCTGACTACAGATGGGGGGGAGCTGGGTTCGAATCCTGGCTCGGGCATGGATGTACTTTCTCTCTCTCTCTTTCTTGTCTTTGTCTTTTCTTTGTGTGAATGGTTACCAACCTTATAAACGGGTACCTTTGGCATGTGTGTACTGAGGAAGTCGGACTCCACACCAAATGTGGTTCAGTTGGAAAAGTGGAGCAGCGAACCCCATATTGCCAGCCTGGCAAGCACACGACAACAACAACAGGTATCAGGCTGAAAATTTGTATTATATATTAAATTATGACCTTTTGTAAGGAATTGTGGTAAATATTATATTTCAATAAATATAAAAGAAAATATAGATAATTTAAATAACAGTTTTTAAATTAAAAAAGTTAACAATTTCCAGATATATGTAATTTAATTTTTATAAGATAATCATAATAAAGTAATAATTTGAAGCTTTATTTCATGTACAAATAAACGCCTTCCTTTGAAAATATATTGAATTTATTACAAAGAATAATATTATTAATACAGTGAATGTATTTTTGTATGAAAAATATTTTTCAAAAGTTACATGGAAATAGCATTTTAAAGTACATTATGCACTCATAAAAATTTTAAAATAGATCCAAAACTGTAATATAGGAAACTATTGAAATGCATGGGAAAATAAAATAGTTAAAAATAGATAAGTGCAACTTAGTATGTAAAGATAGATCATAAAATTCAGATATAAATTTTAATACGTGTTTTTGAAAATATGAAACACACTAGGAAAACAAATTGTATACGAAAAATAAATATCTATATAGTAAACTTATCTCTGGTTATTTATATTATTATTTCTCAAATGGAACAAGATATCTTTGAGATAGACGTATGAAAAATGTTTTATTTTACAAATTGAAAGTTAATAAATTGAAGTATTTTTATAACAAATTTATAAAAAAATGATTACAGCATTTAAATTAATACCGTAAATGTGATTTGCTTTAATTTAAGTTCTGAAATTAATTCAGAAATTAAAATTACTCGATTTATAAGAAAACCAATCTCCATTTTTAATTTGCTATTTTTATCATAAAGTAAGTAAATGTTTTTCTGATACATTATTCAAAGTTTGTTTTAGCAAAGTTATTAATTACGGTTTAGAACATATTAATAATATTCTCTATTAATTTTATTTATAGAAATAGGATAAGTTATTGTTTGCTAATTAGTAAATATTTCAACGGGAATTTGTAAGAATTAATATGCGTTAACAAGTATATGCAGATCACATAATATCTTCATAAATTCGTTTAAAGTATGATTCGAAATTTTCAAATTGAAGGGACATAAAAATATTTATTTACAACCTATTTTCACAAGAAAACATTAGAAAAGATACGCAGTTCCAGATTATTAAAATATGAAATATTTATGAAATTTCTCTTAAAGTTTTCTCTCATTGAAAAAGCTCTTTAATTGTAAAACATGTTTAGAATTAGGTTTTTATTAATTTTAACTGATTTAAAATATAATATAATTATAAAATTAATTACATTATATTGAGCTTATATACTATATTTAATTTATGCAAAAGTTCTAAGCAATTTTATATATTTTTACTAAATAAAAGACAATTTGGTTACCCATTTAAAATAAAATACATAGTAATATATTACAATACTATTTACATTTTCTAATATTAAAAACCCAAAATAATGATCTAATTATGGAAATACTGAGAAGAAATGCTAAATACAGTTCAATAACTAACCATATTGCATATCTATTTTCCGTTATCAAATAGAAATAATTCAATATTTCTCAAGCTATTTTAGTATGGTAATTTTTGCTTTCGTATATCAGAGTATGCATATTTTGTAGGCATTTCTTGTCTCATCTGTTTTTCTCTTGTATTCCAGTATTCAATTGGAAGAAGAATAACAAATGAAGTTAGCAATTTTAACGATTACTATTTTATGACGAATAAATCATGGTGATTTGATTTTTAGGAGAAAATTTAAGCAACCAGTAACCAAGTACGTCTCAAAATTAAATGAAAACTGAGAAGTAACAAAGTTACTTTTTAAGAGACTTATTTAATTTTATTGATTACGACTAGAGCATGGCAGTGAAATCCAGACAAATATAGAGAAGATAGGGTAATTAGTGTAAATTTCTCATTCACAGGCGTTGCTATGTTGTAATTAAATTAAGATAAATCGGCTTTATGTAACATTGTTTAGAAAAATAAAAGAATGGTTACAAATTAAGTTAATTGTAAGATTGCATGAATTGCTTTCAAATTCGTCCTCTCACTAAATATTTCTGAAGAAAAATGTTTGCTGGAATGTAACAAAGTGACTAGAGAAACAAGTTAAAGATCGTATTATATGCATATGTTTATCGCAATGTTCAAATAAACCATTTATATTCTCTTTAAACATATAATTTATTCTAAGGTGAATTTTTATGCTTCTACTGTAATAATTAAGAACATTTATAAATTCCACGAGCATTTTATGCTATCACAATATTTGATTTGGAAAATCGATATATCTTATTTTTTAAAAATAAATGGTTCACAATTGTGACATAAATGCAAATTTTTAATTTTACCATGAATTCCGTGCATCTAAGAAATCGCGGTGGAGAAAAGAATGGTTTGATTTGTAATTGTGAACAATTTTTCTTTTAGTAGATACACTTTACTTGGTTATTTGCCAATAGTATTGTGCAGAAAAATATTTGTGAAGAAAACGTGTGATTATCCTTAGGTGACAATACTCATGTTACGTGTGAACAGTTATAGTAGTACTATGATTTTAAAGTGATAGAAAAGAATACATTCAATGTCTACTAACAGTATTTGGATAGGCACTTCCACCAAGTACTTATTCTGTATCTCTAAGAACTTCTCAAAGATCGCTAATCAACTCTGTAGAAGAAATACAAGAAAATTGCATTGTTACCCTTGTCAGACTTGCAATTTAAAATTGACATTGAATCTGTGACCAATCTTACGTTTATTTATAAAATATACTAGAGAAAAAATATTTTGCAGATCGTTATCAATTACAAGATAAAGTAATAAAAATTAGATAGCCTTTCCACGCTTAACGCTTCAATAGTGTAACATCTTCTACATATAAACATGTATATCAGCTATTGGGTTTTTTTCAACGTATATTAAGTCAAGGTAAAATGTTCCATTATTTTTTAGGCCAACAAATTACATTGACATTGTTTCATTTTATCGCTTTCTGTTCACAATAGTTTGTTAAATTTCCAATACTCTGCCACGAAACAGATTTTGTGTTTAACTTAGTAGTCAAATATTAATTATTACCTTTGCACATTTTCCTTGTTATTTAGCCCAAAATTAAAATCATTCTGTTTGAAAGATAATTGGTAAGAAAAAATTCTTCACATTTTACAGAATTGACTGTTAACATTAAAGACAGATTTAATTCATCTAAACTATCGCAATTTAAGCTTTTCTATTTTAATGTAGATATTTCTCGTTTAATAAGGAATAAATTAAATCAAACTTGTAGTTAGAAATTTAAATTGTTTTAAAAAATATTTTTATTTCAAAATGCCTCATATTTTTCTGAGTTTAGAGTTTATAGAAAAATAAGAGATACTTTTTTGTATCCAAATTATATGCATATGACTCTTTGAACATCTAAAAATGTAAGATTTATTTATTAAGGGCTGAAATGTTTAGAAATTAATTTATTTCATTAAAATATTTTAAGTTATCATTATGAAATGCGTATATTTATATCAGCTACTTTAGTTTTATGTAAAAATTTTCTCATCTAATATGATTTTAATTTCTCCTTGAATATATTTACTTTTAAATCATGTAATATGACTCTTTTATAAGACATATAGATTTATACCTCATATATTCCAATGAACTTTCAAAACTGATTTTTTAAAATATATTTTCTATAAAACACTTTTAGCCAAATTAGAATTTTGATATTGATTGAATTCATTGTTATATACACTATTATAAAGAATGAAACAAATTATTGTAAAGAGAAAAATATACAAATATCTCGTATTTTCAAATAAATAATAAAACATAACACTATAGCCAAATGACGTAGTATCGATACCATTATCGGAAAAATTAATTTAATTACTAAGACTAAGCTAATTCGTAAAGAATAATAAGAAATAGTTAACATTAACAAATATCATGTTATTATTGTTGAATGCCAAGGAAAAACAATTACAATGACGAATATTTATGTATTCTGATTTTATCCTCTAATAAATATATATAAAATACTTTAAAATTGCATAAACTAAAATCCAGCAGTAAAATTTTAATATAATATATAAATATTTCTTTCTGAAACTAAAGAGATCAACATAATCCTTTTCTAAAATAAAAGCATATTTCCAAGTGTATCTAGAGGATATAAGATTCTATGAAAATTCTTGAAATAATTTTAAAATTTATGCTGTAACATTTTAAGGGATTTCTTGTATTCATTGTTAAAGTTTAGAAAATATTTTTATAATGTCTAGAAAGCATTTAACAGTAAATATATTTTGTTATGAATTGTAGTAATGCATATGTGTTATATTTATTTATTTATTTATTTTTTCATAATAAACTTTCAAATTATCTATATTCCCATTCGAGTTATCTTTATTCTTCTATATTTATAAAAATATTATTATTCTCTTCAATATTTCTACAGCAACACACAAATTACTGTTTTTCTAGTAGGGATAAGACGTATTCTCATGAATAAAACACTCAAGTAAAAAACACCCTCAGCTACGCAAAACACACAAACAAACACTCTTAAAAAGACACATAGGCACTCACACACAGATTTTTTATTTCTTTCACAATTATTACATAAATTTATTTAAAGAAATCACTCTTCATATGAGTATAAGTATAAAAATGTATCCACATTTTAATAATGAACTTGTATTATTTAGATTCAAAAAAACATTTGTTTGAAATAAAGATATAATTTATTTGAGAAAAAAAGAAAATTTAAATATAGTCTTCTAAATAATTACTGATATATATATATATATATATATATATATATATATATATATAGTAAATATTTGATATTTTAATTGAGTATTCAAAACGCAGAAGTGAATTGATTGCGCAGTTTTTAAATGATTATCAGATTTTCTTAAACCAAAATATTGCATCTATTATTTACTCAGTTATGTTTTATGAAACCTGTCACAATTATGTTCTTTTAAACAAAAAATATTTTCCTGATAAATCTAATTTTGATTAAAATTCATTGAGGTTTAGCATGGAAGAGTAAACTAATTATCATGCATAACTTGCAAATGTTGGTTCTGCCAATTATTTAGATTCACGGCAAACAACTCAATATTCTTTATTTAGTTGTAAGACTATGTTTTTTATGTTCGTTTTTAGTACTTCTCAAAATATGCTCTATTAAAGTTTTGAGTAGCTTACATTTTTTCAGAGATTGAATTCAATACAGCAAGTTAAGTAATACATGTTATTATTTCCTACTATATATTGAGTTAATATAAAATGTTCAAAACTATATGATATGAAATACAATCAGACTAAATACATTTTAACAATGAAATATTTATTTTTTCATGTTTTTTTAAGCTTATTTTTTAACAACTGAGTAAATTCATTTAAATTACCATAAACTTATTGAAAAATATATTACTTTAAAAATATATTAACTAAACAGAAAATACTTAAAATTTAAACACGCTTTTTTAGATAAAAGTAAGTGATGGGAAAATTCTTAATTTCAAGCAAGTTTAAGTTCATTTAATACACTTAGGTATTTGGATAAATGAAAAAAAAAAGCAATTTAGCTTAAACAATGTTAATAATCATGTACTTCATATAACCAATGTCTTAATAAAGAAGTGGATGAGTTTTCTCTTTGTTGTTGTACTGATTGAGGTACCTATGACTTTAATTTTGAGACCCAAACAAATTATTTTCAGTAATCCTTCAAAGAATATTTTTCTGTTAGCAATGAGCAGAATGAAATATAAAACACATATCCGTGAATTGTCCTTTTTTTTTGGTATATACTCATTTAAGGTTTACTATAAAATATTTGCCAAAGTGTAATCATAAATGCATCTAGCAATTATAAGCAATATGTGGCTCATAGAATATTTTACAAATTTCTTCAGTAAAATAAAATAAAATTAGAATTATTTAGATTAAAAATATTTGTGGGATTTTATTTCGAAATTATTTTATCTTGTATGGAATGAATTGCTTTTAAATGAGAGAGAAATTATAAAATCCAATTTCAAATTGCTTTATTTTTAACCAAGTTTGTTTGAACAACGAAATATATATTTCAGAACACATTAATATGAATGCATATTTCATAAACAAACAGAAAAAATCATGATAGGGAAATTGAAGCAACGTGTAAAACCAAAATAATAAATTCCCTTTTCCATTTTTACATATTATAATAATTCATTCCATTTTCATTTATAACAGTCATTTTTAAATTGTTGTGCATTTCTTGGTACACTTCCATTTAACAGTTTCTAGACGATTTTCCATCAGGTGTATTGCTCTTGTTCTTCGGATATAATTTAAATTTATATATTTGGCAGAGTTTAATTCATCAGCGCATAGTAACAATCAACTGCAACGTATTAATTGTACTATTGTATTAAAAAACATTAATTATATCTTGTTAACGCTTTTCAATAAAATAGTGTAATGCTTATATTTTTATATAAATTATAATTTTCATCCAGTTCATTAAGTTGTTAAAATGTTGCAGTTGATTGTTACTTGGTGCTCATTAAACCCATGAGCCTTAGATACACGAATTGTCATTTTAAACGAAATATGTACTTAGTGCAAAAGTAACTGTTATATTTGCATGTTATTTTCCACTAAGTACAAATTTCATTTAAAACGATAATTAGTGTATCTTAGGATTTATATGATAAAATAATAGTATGACAATTAAATAATATACATTTAAATAAAAAAAAATTACATTTTGATTTATAATTTTTTAAAGAAATAAACAAATTAGTTTTTTCAGTTAGATTAATAAAAAAAAACAGAAAGAGTGTTTTTATTTCGTATAACAAGTATTTAAAATATATATGGAATTTGTATTCAATAATGAAAATGAAAATTGATCATATTTCTATGTTATTTAATAAATTAGCCATTTATGTTACTTTTTAGACTTTGTTTAATTGTAGTACTCTGTTATATAGCATAAGCTATATCAGATTATTCTTAAACTAACATTTTACTAAACATTCAATTTGTTTAAAATGAAAATGTATATAGTGTTTCATTTTATTAAAAAATAGTTGAAACAGGTAAAGAATTTCATTCATATTCCTTACATATTTTATTTAAACATCCTATTATCTTTGTAATATTTTAAAATATTAAGAAATCAATAAATCAAGAACATGTGAAATTTTTAAATTAATGAAATATTCAAATCGAAGCTTAATATTTCTTGAAAGGAAAATTAAATGACAAAGTTTGAGAATCCTTAAAGGTTTAAGTTTCTTTTTTTCCAATAAAACACTTCATAAAATAGCATTCCAATATTGTTAGAATTCTAAAAAAATGCACTTCCGGTATTTTCTTCCACTCAATCAAATAAAATTTAACTAGTTTTCTACCTTTATTTCTCTGCCATACAAATACCCAAAGAGAAAAGTACTTTAAGTGTACGTGTACCAAACAAAATCGATTTGAGAAGTTTTCCCGACTTCTATTTCTAAAGCCCTTTTTTTCATCCTAATTTTAAAATATGATGTAGCGTGTGTTAAAGTAAATCAATTAATTTACTTACAGGAATTTCCATCATTTTTTTCTTGAATTCGAAGAAAGAAATATATTTCAAAGTACTAAAGATGAATTTACAATGTCGCTTCATTTGGATTTCTTTGAATATTAATTGATATATATTGTATTAAATATAATTTTAGTTAAAAGTTTTTATTTTATGTTTAAGCATAAAGATATTTAATTAGAATTTTGAAAAATAAAAAAAAAATGTAAAGGTCATAGATATTAATATTTAATTTATCCAACATTTTACTATATAAGAATAATATAACAAAGATTTGAAGAGTTAAAATTATTTTATTTAATATATTAAAATAATTTATGAATTAGTTAACTTTTGAACATCAACGTTGCAGCAAATATTAGTTTTCAATTTATCTTTGATTCTCCAACTTTCTAACTTTATATTATTTATTGCATTTCTCACCTTTAATTTAACAATTCTGAGAAAAGTGAAAATTACTAGCTCTTTCGTAACGCCTTCTATTAAAAATATGTCTAATTACTTCGTATTCCTTGCTTTTCTTTAAAATCAAACTAGCAATATTTCACTTTAAAACATTCTCTTGAGAGTGTTTAAGCTTTTATATACGTTTGCTAATCCCAGATTTTTTATAAGCACATTTATTAATGCTCTTTATTAAATTAAATGTGTTATTGAAAATTAAAACATTATGTTTTAATATATTATGTTTTGTCCTTGTTATTATGTTTAACAATAATCAATTAAGAGACCATATTATAACAAATATAACATATACTACGATAATCAAGAATAATTTCCTTCTTTATTTCTTGATTTAGATTTTAGTATGCAATAATCAATTTAATATATATGAGTTTCTAGTGTGCAATTTTTATATCATATTATTTGTTAAAATCTAAGTAAATTTCACATTTTTTTATTTGTTTTTCATAACCAGCAATGAAATTGGACAATGAAGCTAACAGTTGCATAGGATTACTATTGTGTATAGGGAAACATTAAAAAGCTAGGAATGTCACACTAAATTATAATCCAGTGGAGTTGAAATATATCAAAATAAACAAAAAAAATTGAGGCCTTCATTAACCCAAGCATGAGAATTATTTCATTTCAAGGCCTAACATAAGAATGAAATCAAAACCAAAGTATAAAAATTTATAAAGTTATAATGTAAATATTGTATAAGCTCAATAATCACTGTAATGATGAAATTTAATGCAAATTTTTGTCTTCATAAAACTGATTATTCATTGAAAGCAACTTAAGTTAGATTGTGATTTTTAATTTTTTTGTTTTGAGGAAATTATCTCCGCAAAAACCGTGATAGAATTAAGTAAAGCAACATCTGAAACATGGATATAAATTGTATCAGTGAAGTATGCCTTTTAAACATTCTCACGCATCATTCACTTGAAACATGGATGTAAATTGTATCAGTGAAGTATGCCTTTTAAACATTCTCACGCATCATTCACTTGTGCATCAAACTTTCCAGCATTCTAAGGTATGAATGAACTAATGCCCCAAAAAAAAGAGCAATATGTATTAAATACTACTACAATAAAAATAGTAGTTTCATTTTAAAATGCACATTTTAAGATAACAAATAATGTAATTAATTTAAAAATATTGCTGTTATTATAATTTCATTAGAACAAATTATTGAATTAGAACAAAACTATTGTACGTTCTCATATACTATTAAAAACAGTATATTCGCAGGATTTAAGCAAAACTCCTAAAAATAACTATGTTTCTTAATTACCCATGGAAAAATAAATGCTAGAACAAAAATAAACTCCAATATAAAAAATTAAAGGAGCTAAATTATTTCTTTTTTCTACATGATATTTGTTTTTAATTTATGAAAAGTATAACGAATAATGTATGTTTGTAAGGCTTTTTGTTTTAAAAAAAAACATTTTATTTTTTTCACTGCATTCAAATTTCCATTTTTTTTGTCCAGAAACAGAAGAATATATAAAATTCAAAATATGTTAAAAAACTAGAAATTTTATTCTATCCATTTTATAGATAGTGGTATATTTAAATTCAAATTAGGGATAAAAACTTTTAACAGTAGTTCAAAGAAAAACTTCAAAATAAATGTTTGATAACTATATACGAAGAAACAAATTTAAAAAAGTGTACTAGTATTTTTTATGAAAATTTGGTACTTCTTTAAAAGAAATCCATAAAATAAATTGAACATCCAGTTCTCTTAAGAAATAGATCCAAAACAGAAATTTTTCATTTTAATAATTTAACAAGAATTAATTGTGAAGAACATAGACGATACACACCAAAAATTATTGATAAAATATTGAAAATAAAATCAAATTTCAAATATGTTTTT
>JAPDSC010031726.1:10831-25824 GCA_026290005.1 Latrodectus geometricus | reverse complement strand
ATTGAAAATAAAATCAAATTTCAAATATGTTTTTAGTTAAAAATATAATATTCAGGATTTACGAAAATACTATTTAGAGGTCATTTAACAATTGAGTAATAGGAATGATATATGCCTAAAACTATTAACAATTTTAACAAATGTTTGTGGATGAAAAAATCAAATGATTGCAATTTTTAACAGTTCTGCAAAAATAAGTTTAAAAATCAAATTGCTGAGCAATAAGATTCTTACACTAAGAAGAACACACTACACAAGGAAATTTATAAGATACGTTGTAAATGCCATGAAATACATATGATTACAATTTCGAGCCTTTAATTGAGTATCGTTGTGAAGCCTGAAGAAGATTTTTAGCACAAAAATGCAATACAAAGCTATATATATGGTGAGTATTTAACAAGTGTCAACCATAACAGTGAAATTAATAACAACAATTGAAACAGCTACAAAGTATTGCATGAAAACGGATGACGCACAGATAAATCAGAATCATTGCAAAATAAAGAGAATTAAACACCTCAAAATTTAAATTACTATCTTCTTCTTAAAAATATAATTTTTTGACTAAGTTTGCAAATTATTGGAAAGAAATCGAAAAAACATTTCAAAGTGATGAAACATTTTTAATGTAACATATTTTCCATTTGAAACAATCCTGCATAAAAGTCTGAAATAAGCTGAAAATCAAAATTTACGTTGATCAATATATTCAATAGGTAAACTAATTTAATGTAGTTTAATCAACTGGTTGATTTAAAGTTTTCACTGTAAATCTGTCAGCTGACTAAGAATTTCTTAATACGTGTGTTAGTTAATTTTCATTTATATGGCACATTAGTTTATTTTGTTTATTCAAAAGAGCATATTGTTCTTAATTTTAAACAAACAGATTCGTTTATGATTGCATGATTTATTTAATTACTGAGTTTAGAAACTTATGATAGGAATAATTAATTTAAACAATAGATTATAAATTTAATATTTCGAAATCTTATACAATTATCATAATGATTGGTTCAATACATTTATGTAAGTAGTACATTGAAGTTAATATAAATTTAGTAATATTTACGCTTAAAGAGAATTAAAGAAATGTATTTAATTAGTGAAATTAAAATGTTATGCAAATTTAAATTTTTACACACAAGAATGAGCATTTAAAAAAAATATTAAGACAATTATTTTACGGTAACTTAAGAAAACAAAATGAGATTTTGCGTGGGTTAAATAAATTATTTCTTCGGATTCTTTAAGGAATATTTCTATTGTAAATACCTGTAAACGTATATGTGTCAACATATCAATCATACAATGGTTTTAGGCATAGCCTTGAAAGCAATTAAAGCCCTTGTTGTTCATAGATTACTCAGTCAATTTAAGAAAATAAAATTTTAACCAGTCAGCAAATTCCATAAAAAAGAAATAAATTTATAAATAAAAATTAATTAAATATAATAATTCACATGTAAATACATAAACAATTCCCGCAATTATAATGTAAAATAAACAATATTCATTATAAATTTCTCTTTACAATAATCTTAAGCATTCAGTTGAATTTTTAATAAATAAGAAGGAATTCTTAAGCATTTTATGACGAACTAAATTGCGTAACTTTCTTTTGGAAAATGAACAATTACAGTTGGTAATATTAAAAGAAATTTCTTGCTAGTTACAGCCTCTTATAAATATTTATGAAGAATATGAAAAATGAGTACTCATAAATGGTAATAAAATTTCTTTCAAGACAGAACATAATGAAGATCTTCAAATTGTAAAATGGTATGAAAATATTTTTTTAAAACACAAGTAATGAAATTTAAAAGTATAATTAAATATAGTTAGGAGTCTTTGAAACAAGAATAGTTTTGTTTCGTAAGTAATGATCATACTTAAGTGCTTAACTTGTAGATTTATTCTCAACATAGAAATGAGTCACATTATGCTAATAGATACCTGAAATTAAGACAAGTCATATTCAGAAATGTTTAAGTGTAGTTATTTCTTTATCTGTTAATTTAATTCAAAATATAATACGTGTCTTTTTTTAGTGTCAGTCTGAATTTTTTAATCATTTTAATAGGATATTAAACTTAAATATAACTTGAGATAATATTGAAAAGATAATACTATTATATAAATAAGTTAAAATGTTTTGTTGGAAAGATTGACTATGAAGTATACTTTAAGACGTTTACCGTGAATTTTCTCTTTGAGTTTTGTGATTTATGATAATTAAGATATATTAAGTTCATAAAAAGTTAAAAATTGATATAATATTTGTCATATTTTAAGTATAATATATGTAAACTAAGGTATAATATTTTTGCATTCTATTAAGTACTTAAATGAACATGCAAAATATAGCCATAAATATGCATATTTGCAATAAAATATGCATCATTATGAAACTCTACCATACAGTTCAAACGTCTTAAATAATTGTGAAGAATTAGACATGAAAAAAAAATATTTTATCAACTTTAGACCTTCTGTTTCATAAAAGAATTGCTTTTTCACATATACCTCACAAATTTGTGTCAGACATAACCTGTGTTATGAACGTTTAATTTGAAAAATGCTAAATAATGTAATATTTAAAATAATTGTCTAGATTATTGCAGAAATATTTCACAAAGGATATTACTGACATAGCTCAAAAATTGTTAAAACTAACACACATGACATCGTTAAAATTGTTACAGTGTTACATGACATTGTTAAATTTAGAAAATATGTACAAAAAGTTATTCAGATTTGGTGTGGATATCTAGATCATGCAAGACATTCAAATTCTTGAAACTACCTATTATCTTTCCAAATGCTTCCCTGAAACTTTTATCATGCCAAATCATATACTGTTGAATATTTATTAATTATGGAATATATATGAAGTTTAATAGTTAATTTGACTGAAATATTTGCACACTATATTGGAAATATTTCATGATACGTTAACTTTGAAGGGAAAATAAAAAACATTAACTTCAGGTATACTAAACTCATCATAATTAAATCTATTATTCAGTACAAGAATATAAAAAAAAATTTATATTATTTACTTATAAAATTTTAATTAATAAAGTTATGTTTCAAATTACCATAAAAATGAATTCAAGACTAAAACATGTGCCACAATTATAGCATATATTAATGTCAAGAAAGTAAAAATAGCGATAAATGTAATTTAATATCTCAAATGAAACTCAAATACAATTGAAATATTAATTTAAAGTCATAATTTACAGATAGGAAAAACAATTGGAAAACATAATAAATCTATATTAAATAAACTTAATAGCGTCCATTTACAGCTTTTTACTAAAAAAATACTATGGGATTAAAAGAAATTGTGCATGTTGCATTTCTTAAATTAAAAGTTAAAAAATTTAAATAATTTTTCAAGAAATTAATAAGAATTTAAGTGTGGTGTTTAGAAAAAAAAAGTTAATTTCTGATATTAAGTTAATTTATTGTGTTAACAAATAAATATCTATCTTTAAATTTGCTAGTATGCAAATTTTATGCTATAACTATGCCAAAATTTTATTGAATATTTCGTTTAGAATTTATTGATATAAGTAAAACAAATTATTTTAGTCTGAATAAATATAATTATAAAAGTGAAAATTTGTAAAAATTTGTAATATGCATTTAGTAGTTAATAAAGAAATACCAATATCTGTGTAAATTCTATTGAACTTATATAGATATTGGTTATTCTTATTTTGGCTAAATTAATATTAAATAAAAAAAATAAAATGGCTAAATCAATATTTTTATAGTATAGAGGCAAAAATTATTTATCTACAAAGTTTTACACAAGAAATCATCGGTTTATTTACACAGTTTAATATTTTGAAAAGGGGAGTAAACATTGAAATTTATGACTCCTTTAATAGTCAGATTAACATTCCATTTAAAAAGTGAGAATGATTACTGCAAAGGAATTTAAATACTAAGCTTAAATTACAACAATTTGTAACCATTAACGATAAAATTGCAAATGAAAACGTTAGTGCAAAAATGCTAATAAAACATAAAATAATAAAGAGAATTTGTAAATATTACGGAAAGTCTTTTTAACTTTGAAACTAAGAACATAAAAATGCAGTCATAGTTAAGAGGTGTCCTTTAAAATAAAAATAAATATATTTCATAACAAATGTTTGTGATTAAGAGGATGATTTGAAATGGTTTTATTGACTAGTAAATGGATAAAATTCTTTTAACTTATAGGTTTGTTTTAAGAAAACATGTAAAAGGGAGGTTAAATAGTAAAATTTTGTTTTGAAAATCCCTAATACTTAAAACATGATATTAATATTTTTAAATTATTGTTCTTATTCATTAATGTAATTTATTTTAATATTTTTTAAAGAAAAAATGTGTTAAATGATTTTATAATCAAATATAAAAACATGTATATAAAAATAATAATAATAATAATATAGAAGTATTCTAATTATAATTAAGACAATTTTTACATAAATTTCAAAACTTTTTTTGTACTTTAAATATTTGCATTTGCAATGGGAGAATTTAAATACACATCCACATGCAAAAGTAGTCAAACTTTGACTTTGGTACCTACAACAACTTCTATATATTAATAAATATTTTTGCATGAATGTAGGAAAGTTTTAACATACTGGTTACTTTAAACGAAATCTAGAGGGAATCAAAGAAAATATTTTTCATTTGAAAACTGTTTGAAAATTGAAAAGAGCTTTAGGAAATTTATAAATCTCATCCTTTCTAGAGAGCCATATAATAAATTGGACTTTGTTTTTGAAAGTCACATGAAATGGGTTTTCATGTATGTTCGTGTGATTGTTATTCCTTTCGTCAAAAAGAATGACTGTATTCCTACTCTTGTATTCGAAATTTCATCCAAATTCTAGATAGTACAGTGATTTCAGTTATACATACAACATAAAGAAAAATTATATGAAAATACTTCCTAGATATTATTTTCCAGAAGCTCATCTGTTTCATTTTGCTAGATTCTAGTTTTAAATTATGATGTAGCAAAAAAAAAATGTTAAGAAATTTTATCAGTGGTTCTTGTACAATTCTGCATGATTGCATTTTAGAAACTGAAAATCGTATGAAAATTTTGAGGAAAATAATAAAAGAATGTAAGTAAGTTCTTTATTTTATTTTCCTCAAACTTTCATTGATATATGTATATCAGCAGAACTGAAATAACTTATATTAAATCATTAATAACTAATTTAGATATAAAATACATGAAATTTTTCAAATCCTCAAAACTGAATAGATTTAGAATTTTATGGAGTTAATATTGTTGTAGAGAGTTAATTTGTTAATATATTATATAATTTTATGCTTACTTATATAATATAAAAATATATAAATTATACTAATATAAAAATTAGATTAGCTTGTTGGGTGTGTATTTAACTTACTTAAAAAATAAAAATAGTTAATCCAACATATGATATGTTCATTATTTTAAATATTTTACACATTTACAAATAAAGTTTTTTAATATTTATCACAGTTTAAGAAAAATGACATCTCAGTCGAATAACTTGCTTAAATCTTCCGTAAAATAACTCATCATCGCATATAAATATGACTCTATGCATAATATCATTTAAAAATTAATTCAAAAACTAATGTTTTCACCTAAAACAACATAATTTATCAAGAGTAAAATAAATCTATGAAATAAAAATTATCCACAATATTAAAATCTAAATTTATTTTACTAATTTAAAAAAAAATACAATTTTAATAATTTTACTCGTTTGATATTTATCCCCACATTTTGAATAAAAAGCAATTTTAAAGGCCTATTTAAAATTATGGATATGTATGAAATGTATTAATGCAGATTTTCTGAGTGAAAAATAGTCAAAGACAGCAGATTTCGTCTAACATAATCCAAATATTACATCTTGTTTTGTTTAATGATAACTGAATAAATATCTCAATATTTTGAATAACCAAAGGTGGATCATAAATGAATAAATGTATTATATTTGCACAAAGTTAAAGCTGTTATTAATATTTAATTATTAATATTTTTAAGTTGAATATAATGAAATAAAATTGACTGATACTTTTGAAAAGTTTTATAAGTACTTTAAATTAGAAAAAATATATAAAAACTATGAATAAACAAATATTATTACTTTTAAACAAATAATGAAGAAATAATGTTCGATAAAGAGATTTTTAATATTTAAAATGAAAAGAAAACTGTGTAAATAATTATTTTAAAAATTTAATTTATTGTATTAAAAAATAAAATTATTCAGTAATTTCTTAGTACTTCATTACTAGACACATTAATAGCATTCTTACAAATAGCTGAGATTAGTTTTTTGCTTGAAAAAAAACTAATAGGATTACTATTTTATAATTAAAATTATATTTATATATATTAGTTGTTAAATATTGCAAAGAGTTGATTTTAGAGCAGTAAATTATAATGCAATTTGAAATTCTATTTTTTTTTTTTTTTTTTTTTTTTCATTTTGATTTAGCAAATGAAAATAAAAAAAATTCAATAAATTTCATCAGTAGTGTTTCGTATAATTATTATATTACAAGCATTTATTTCCATTATGATAACTGATACTTCACTGTCAGAAAATATCAGTGTTTAAAAAGTAATTAAATTATTATATGCTAAACATATTTATTGTTATAGAAATTATGATTAGTAATCACATTTATTGAAAATCATACAAAATTTTCATGATTTATCCTTTTATTTTATTAATAGATTTTTTTTGTAGAATGTACAAAACAATTTACAAATTTCATTTATTTAATGTTATTGATTAATTTAAATTTCTATAAATAAAATCTGGTATTTAAATTAGATAATTAGAAATCAAATTACATTACTTTTGTTGTAGAATTTTTAAGAAAGAAAAAAGAAATACTGCGTTTCTATTATTTTAATCAAAGACCAATGAAATTCAGCAGAATACATACACGCAACCAAAATCTGTATATTAATGGATGCTATGTCTGTTAATGAATAATGTAGTAAGGAAAATGTTATGCAAAAAATATAAATTTTTTGAAAGCCAAAGGAAAACGTTTTTCAATTTTAATGTTAATAGTTAATCTATTTAAATTTTACTGTCTTTCCTATTTCACATACTGTGTATACTTTTCTTAATTTAAGTGTATTCTTAAATTCAACGGAAAAAACTCATATGTTGAATATGTATTTTTTGATGAGGTTTCATAGAGCATTCTAAGTTTAAATATTGTTTTTAACTAAGAAAAATACTTATTATATCACATTTATGTAAAAATATACCAATTTATAATGTAAATATTTAATAATGTAAAAATATACCAATATATTAATAATTAGATTTTTGAGTAATTTTAATGAAATTATAATTTAACATATTAAGTTAATTTTTGCTTATAAAGTATTTATATTACAATATTTGCTCCATTTACATGCATTGAATTTTTTGTAGACTATTCTAAATTTAAATAAAGTTTAAAAAATAAGTGTATTTTATTATTTTTAATTGAATGCAAAGAAGTTTAATACATTTCCTTAATAACTCCTTTATTTTAATATATGATTTTCTTTTCCTGCACATTTACATAATTTAGTTTGCTTACAAATGAAATAAACACTCACATAATTTTTTACGATTGAAAGTTGTAACTGAAAATGAAATTTTCATATCATTGTCCAATTCTGACGTATTTTAATATTTTAACTGTCTAAAACATCTGGAATAATTTCAAGTTCCATCTACAAGTATTCAATTTCAGGATCTCATATGAAAAAACAAAGAAAATAAAACTATTTACAAAGAAACTAAATTCAATAATCTCTAAACCATCCGTGAATGCTTTTAATCGAGTTATTTTCAAAGAAACGTGCTTGAAAACTTATTATTTTGGGTAAACATTTCATTCAGAGAAACATTGAAAAAAGTTAAAATTTCTTCTTAAAATACAGCCAAATGATATCAACTTTTTCACTTGTCACAAAGATACTAATAAATACTCATAAAAGTACATTATTAAAATATTAAAATGGATTTCTATGATTTATTTGAAAGATAACTTTCTAAAAAATAAATAAATATTATTTTTAAAATGTTTTTTTTTTTTCTTGCCATACGATATTTGAAATTTCAATAAAATAAGTTAATGTTTATAGAAAGAAAGTATAAAGAAATACGGTATCTATTACTATTTCATATCTACAACATATTTTCTTCCATGCTTTTTTAATATTTTGACTTTCATGTACATTTAAATACTTTATTCCTTGCACTCACTCAGGGATTTAAATCTAGATGGTTATGCGTGAAAATAATTTATAGTTTTTATCGTAGAGAATATTTTTTCCACTCTAAAAACTTTCAATTTAGCGTAGAGAATTTTTTTCACCCTAATTTTAAATTGTTTCTTTTTATATTCAAATTTTAAAAATATTTTTCCAAAATCTTAATTTTGAAAATATATTCTAGACAATATATAAAACAAAATAAATATTTTTATTTTTTTTTTACATTATTTCAGTATTTGCATTTGAGAGTTTTTGGTATTCAATACATGAATATACAAATATTATGCTGCACATTTTTTTAAGCATCATGGAATATCTTAAGTTATTTTTTTTCCAATATATGTTTTGTAAGAAAATAAATGAAGAATACTGTCATTCATACAAGTTATCTCTTATGTTAATCAGTTAGGATAAACATTTAAATAAATTTTCATAATGCTGTTTGTAAGTATTATAAAATATTATTTATAATAGCTGTCAAACAAAAACAGTATTATTATTAAGATCTTAATAATAAATATTTTCAAAAATATACTACTGGAAAATAATTTTTAATTATTCTTCCATTTTCATTGTGTTTTTTATATAAATATTTATATGTAGATCTAAAAGTATATAGAAACATGCATTTACAATTTTTAATATTTTTATATTTAATATGATTACACTGAATGTTAATAATTAATCATATTCTGTATTTAATATATTCATATTCACTAGAGATTCAATGGTCCCAAGAAATGTAAACCATACATGTCATGTGTGTGACTGTTTATATAGTTTCATAATTTGCTAGGTTTGGACTACTAGATGGATTCAGATAATTAATAATAATCCCAAACCACCGACTGCTTTTTAAATTCGATGTATCTAGATTATCATGAAGAACTGTTTACCAATAAATATGTTAGTTTATTGCAGTGCAAAATACCTCGGCATTTGTGTCAAAACATATATGTATTATTGATCTGATATATATATATATTAATTATTGATCTTATTATTATCATCGCAATTGAGGAATTAAAATGTCACTGGCTCACGATTTCATTGCAAGTCCAATAAATCACAGACCTCAGAGAATGACTTTAATAATATACATCTTCACGTTAAAAGATCAAGAAGAAATTGTTTTCCTAATGAACAACTTTAAAGCTCAACATTAAAACGAAAACATGTTTATATTTGTTTTAGACAAGATAACATACTTATTAAATTAAATTCATTATAATTTTGTGAAGAAATATTATGGCAAATATGAAATTATAAATTTCAAGTGAGATAACAAATTTAAAAATCCGCTTGTAGTCAATGTATAAAATACAAGCACCGGTGATATACTAAAAAAATTATTTTGAAAAATCATTTTCTGTGAATTATTTTTTTATAACCCAATATAATTTAATCTAAAACAATCCAATCTTATTTTCTGAATACCTTATAAGAATAAAAAAACAGATTTGTGAAAAAGTAGGCATAAATTAAATAATTGTAAATTTTTTTCTGGGTAAATCAGATTTGAAGAGAAACCTTTGTAACGATATGCATTGTAAAACTGTTTTTCTCTAGATATAAACATTCACGTTACAGAAAAATTTGAGAGTATACAAAACGTAGTTTATGTCATAAAAGCTTCATTTCAGATTATAATTATATACGGAAATATGAAAAAACAAATGTTAGAAACCTTAAAATTAAGTTACAACGTTAGTTTTTCAACAAAAAATCAATTCTTTGATGATATAGAATTGATTAATAAGGTCTCGTCACTTTGTGAAGTGCACCTTCAGTGGATTCCTTCGCATGTTGACATTTGGGGGAATGAAATGGCAGACATTCTGCCGAAGGAGGGTTCTGAAGAACCTTTACCAGTTACCAATTCACTGACATATCTTGAACTGCATTTCATTAGAAGATATACTGACAGGCAGATTTGTCTTGTTCCCCCCAGTCATCAATGATATGAAACAGATTGTCCTGGAGCATCCCTTGCTATTGATTATGATAGATATGTCCAGACAACACTTTCCAGATTCTTCAGTGGACTTATTGAGAGGACTTACTTTCGAGGGAGGTCTCAATGAGCAACCGAATTGTATTAGATGTCAAAAGGAACCGGCATCACCGGCGCATATCTTTGAGTGCCAGGGGTTGACTCTTGAGGACCATTTCAGGTCTCCTTTGCTTGTTTTCGATTTTCTTAAACTAAATGGACTCGTGGATGTCGTCTAGTATATTACTAGACATGGAGATAAGAAAGAAGAAGAATTGAAATATTTGATGATATGAATAATGTTTAAATAATTCAGAAAATTTAAAAACGTTTAAAGAGGACTTATTCTTAGCTGAATATGAAATACTTAATTAACAAATCAATAAAATTATTAACCATTATTATTCTGACAGTTCCAATTCAAATATAATTGTTAATTACATTTAGTTAGTTTTCATTTAATTTTTTTCTTTCTTTGTAATACAGTTTTTAATGTAATTAACTGATGAAATTGCCCTTTAATTAAATTATATTTAACTCATCTTGTATTCTCCATCAATGAAGGAATAATCTGTCTTCATGCTGTTTGAAAAATTTGTGTTGGTGACGAGATCATATTTACATTTAATGTCATCAGTTAATTAAAACTATAAAACCAAAGTTATAATTGAAGTTTTATTCTTACAAATGCAACTGCCACACCATGAAATTGAATCAAATAAAAATGTTTCCCTGTAGTTCAATTTTAGCAACTATGCAATTTTATGTTTTCATAGTGTTAAGAATAATACTGATGGTCAGTAAATGTTTTTTTTTTTTTTTTATAAGTAACAATATTCTTATAGTAAACTTATAATTCATACAAGGTGCGATTATATTGTTTTATTGCGTGTAATAGAATTATGTTAAATTTAGGAAAATATATTAAAACAGTTTTGTTGCAAAAAATATTTATACTTAAAAATCTATATATTACAACCTTTAGTTATTTTATATTTTAAAATTAAAAGCCTACATTTCTACACACATTTTAATTACTGATTTACTTCAAAATTATTTACGTTATTCAGTGCAGAAAAATAATTCACCTCAAAAAGATAATGATGTATATTTTTATGTTTATATGAACTTTTTTTAAACTCTTTTGTCAATTTAACTTTATCTCTGCCTCTAACTAAACGAATTATTCTCGACATACTTTCTGCCAATATTTATATTTGTATAAAAAATAGTTTTCATTTGACTATTTTTCATACGTTCAACTTATATATTGCACTATTTTTAAATATGTTAAATACAATAATTTATGTTATTGTATAAATGTATGAATGCTCTGAACTTAAATTATTCAGTTATTTTTCAATTATTTTATATTTGAACAAGTTTATTTTTATGTTTCTAACACTACGTAAATAACTAAAATTGTTCATATATGGATGTAAATAAAAAATTCTTACATTTCCAGTTTGCTAGTTTGAAAGCTTTTATAAATATACTTGAAATATAAATATTAGAACATACATTAAAAATTTGTTACGAATTTTTATAGGCTTTAGTTTTCACTTAAAAATATTGCATAATTTTCTGAGAAAATTAAAGTATTTTCTAATCAGTAGGAAAATAAAATTAAGATTCTAAATGACTTTAACTTCTTGAAATTTTTAAACTTATTCAGCATAATCAAATCAGGTCAAAAATTATTATACTTTTGAAGAATATTCTTAAGTAAATATGTTAAACATGCACATTCTTTAATTAAACTGATTTTTCTGTATCAGTAATTTTCTTTTTACATTATTCTGCTGTTATTTTCAGCTAATTAGATATTGAAACTGTAATTAAATTGTGTTTTAATAATTTGAAATAGTGAAAAATGTTTTCCGCTATTTTTCTCAGAAAACATTTTTATACCAGCTCTAGCATTGCTCAGGTTAACGTTAAAAATCTAAAAATATTCTAATTAAGAAATTGTAATTAAATAAAAATTGTTTTTCGCTTTCTAATAAAGTAGATTTTTTTGCTACTGTTTTTTCATTATATAATATAAATAATTTGAAATTCTTGTATGTTAATCTTTCTAAAATTAAATATCAATATGAAATTATGAAAAAATATATTACACTTCATTCAAAATACTTGTTTATTGAAAGTAAACCAAATAAATTTCTAATTATTAAATTGCTTGCTGAATTATATAAATTTTAACCTACGTCGTTTACATTGCTTAAAAATATTAATGCAAACGCTCATTTTTAAAATTCTGTAAACAAATGAATTGCAGGTATAACTTAGGGAAAAAAATTCTCCACATTGCTCAACACTCGTGACGAAATTTTGAATTTTTAACCTGATCCTTTTAACTTTGTTTAGGCATATTTTAATTTATTTTTTTAAAAAAAATTGTAATTAAAAATGAAATATATATTTAAATCCCTATGAATCATCTTTATTTTGATTTTCAAAAATTAATTTTTATACTTCTTTTTCGAAGAAAGTGATAATTTCGACTTCAGTGGTTATTTATGAATATTAGATGATTAGAATATACTTTCAACTTGTTATCAAATAAAATGTTTTGGTTTAACACGATATTGTGTAATGAGGAATAAGTTTTATTCCGAACGTTAACGTTAGATATTAAAATTTTGAAATGCTTAAGTTAAACTGAGGTTTTTTCAAAACATTGATTTCAAATAAAAACAAATATTTCGAATTACATAAATAATTCAATAAGGTAAGATTTAATAACTTTCATATATTTAGAAGAACTTGCTATAATTTTTTTTTTTTTTTTTTTTTACAAATGTAGGCGTTTCATTTATCGTGATACCTTAGTTAGAGTAAGAGTTTCAAATCACACATCTGCACAGCAAAATGCGAGTTTGTATGACAATGGAAAAGGTGATTTTGATTTAAACAATATTTTAGCGGACAGCGGTGACCTGATTAGTTAGGGCGCCTTCTCGTTGCCTGAAGGTAGTGAGTTCGAATCCCCGCTAAGCAAAAGGTCCGTTGCATTTTTCACAATCACTAACTGTGACTTGGGCATGTACAACATGTCAGGTAGGAATGTTCTCCCTGTTTTCAATCCCAAATAATACTTCTGGGAGTCTTTGGAGTCAGGTTATGGGTCTTCTCTCTAGCTTCAATCTATAAATAGGAATTATTCCGATTGTGCTGCCATCTATGAGCCAAAGTCGTACTACTACCTTCGTATGGTGGTGCTCTATTAAAATATGTAAGACGCTATTTCTGACTTCATTCGCACAGTTCCTAAAGGTTGCGCTTGGCTTCAACATGTGTCATAAGTAAAAACAACACAATGCATTTTCGTAGGTTATGGATTGTTTTTAATGTGACCTTCTACTACTTTTGCTTAAGATTTTTGCTATGCATGTACAATTTTTTTTTATTTCTTTCATTAAAATTTTTCATAAAATACTAGCGATCGTATTAATTTTTTTAAATTACTTTTATATCATGTCAATAATTTATTTTCAAATATTTAGGCAAATAAAATTATAATTTCTTAAGGAAACCAATATGACATTTTTTAATATTAAATTGCTTATTAAGCTGATGGAAAAATTTCAAAAAATGTTTAATTAAATTTAAATTTAACACTTTCTGTTTTTAAATGTTGATATTATATCAAAATACAAAATCCATCTAAAATGTGATTAAATTTAAAAGGTTATGCATTTTATCAAATTTTGTATAATATATGTTTTAGCAAATAAATTCTTAGGAAAAATTTCATAAAAGTGTAAGGCTAACTTAAAAAAAATTCGAAATGTCTTAATTCAAGAAAAATTAATAAAAGATTAATTATTATAAATTTATTGATTCCTTTTTCCTTATCATTATCATTCCCGTTCAAGCGACTGATGAAATTATGCGTTTTATCCGCTTCTATAACGAATGTTATTTTTTAAGATTTTCGTATGATTTTCTACGATTGGTGTTTATAATAATAGATTTTTAAACCACATAATATATTAATTTGCTTGTCTATATACTTTTTTCAATAAAAAATATCAATGGCCAAAATTTTATTGGTTACTTTGCAAAAATATAATAATAATTAACAGTAATAAGTGTATTAAATATTTTTAAAACTTTTATTATGAAAATTGAGTACAGACGAGATATATATATAAAAAGAATTCAAGTCTGAGACAAGATAATCTTAAATTGTATGAGATAATATACCCCACACATATTATCCCATTCATGTTATTAAAATGAAAATTTCATACACATCATTTCAATACGAAATATTTCTTTTTTATCTGTTAACGTTTTTTATAAGAAATCTTGATTTTATATGCTCTTTGCTATAATTCAAATTTCTGAATTATGGTGATTTATATTCCAAATCAATTGTTGTCATATCTTAAGTTATTAAGTTAGATATCAATTTTTTCTTTAAGTTAAAAAATCTTTTTCACTTTAATTCAAAATCAATTTTAGTTATAATTATTTCCTAACGATGTTTGATGTAATTTGAGATTTAAGAATTTTCTTCAGAAAACTACCAGAGTTCATTTAAAATTTATGACTATATTTATACCCTTAAAATATTCTAAGAATAAAAATTTAAATTATCATTAAAAAATTAAAGAGGGAGAAAATTAAAAATAAAACACACACACACACACACACACACACACACATATATATATA
>JAPDSC010031713.1:0-22946 GCA_026290005.1 Latrodectus geometricus | reverse complement strand
GCTATTTTAATTCAGATTTATTTCTTCTTCTAATTAGTTTGTTTGAAATTAAGAAAGCACAAATGTTTGCGTTAAAGGGGCTAAGTGAATATGTAAAGAGTATTTGATTAAAATAAAGCCATAAAATTAGGAATTCTTAGTAAAAATGATAGTTTAAAATTTTTAATTTGTTGTTGGTCCCTTATGCATCATACTTTGATAATATTCAAGATAATCCGACTCACAATATCATTATAAAAACATGTATAAATGCTCTGGAACTCATTAAATTCAGATTCTCGGGACATACTTCTACCTTGATTACTAATTTCAACCACAATATTAATTTCAAGCAATCTTATTCTATAAATTAATTGTTAGGGTGTTTACAAATTTTCTACCTTGTTCAAATGTTCAACATTTTTCTCTTTCTTGTGCTGAACTCTTCAATGACAGATGTATGGTATCAAAATTTAAAAATATTTAAAAATGTCTTCCCTTTAAATTGTTGAAATTGTTTTGTTTCCCTAGTATTAAAATAGTTTTCCTCAAGCAATTGCCATATTTTTTATTTAAGAATGCATGTATTTCAAGCAAATATAAATTTTTCCTTTCCAGTCTCTGGCAATTTATAGAATTACATATGTTGCTACAGTAACATAACTGATGTTGTGGGGCACCCGTTTCTGCGATGCGAATTCGTTACCAGAAGTCAGATTGTGTCTTTGTAATTTAGAAGCTATGTCCAAACACAAGATATGCAGTCATGACTTACTGTCTTTAGAGATATAATTTGATATGTAGGTCATTGTGACAAAGACTTTTTTTAAGTTTCCCAGCTGAAATTAAATACGACTGAACTGTAATTATAGGCCGAGAATAGAATTCGGTAACTTCCGGCATTGAGAATGATGCTCTTCCAAACTAGGCCACAGTGGCCTCCACAGAAACTATTATAAATTTAAATTACTGATAATATAGTTTCTATTTTGTTATTAATTTTGCACTAAATGTTTTTCTAACATTTTACAGTACGTTCAATAAATACTTTATAATATATTAAATTTCATTTTTACTTTAAGTTGCTAAATATTACATAAATCAGAATGGGATTTTCTTTTAGTATTTTCATTTTATTTTTGAACTTTTCCGACTGCTATATTTTAAATACTTATTATTTTTTCAGTTTTAAAATTTCTTTCTTCTAAGAAATTTTTTTTAAAACTTGCGGTTTAGCATAATTTATGTGTGAATCATTTTACTATATACTTATTCAACAATGAAAAACTTTAATAGCGGGAATGAAATCACAATGGTCATTTTGATTAAAACAATTAAATTTGCTTAAATATATGCAAGATTATGATAAATCAACGAATATACATACATAACGAATGTGTGTAGGGCATTTTTTACAATTTAAGTAACATTTAAAATGATTTTATTAATATCGGGTATCATCAACCCTAGAATTCCATAATACTACGATGTGTAATGCTTTCAATTATCGTTCTATTAATTGCCTAGGATGTGCAAGTCATTGCTTTCCCAAAGCAATTGAAAGCATGGATAGAGTTCTAGAAAATAGATTGAGAGTTGCCATACGTCGTCCTAGAGTTTAACAAATATGTTCGGTTGGGTTAAGGTCCTGTTGTCAAGCTAGACACAGCATGCTCTCAATTGCTTTATGATCAAGATAAGCACCCCGATGCACCCTGTGTGGTCTCACATTATCATCCTGTAACACAAAAGCATTACCTATTGATCCGATATAAGGGCGTACAAGTATCCAGGATTTCATCTCTATGTCAGCGTTTATATTCCCAGAAAGCATGCAGGTCTGTGCATCAAAAGGACGCTGCCTGATCCGTATAGATCTTTTTCACAAATGTTTGGGGGATGAAAACAAGTTCCACTTTCTCTTCAAATGAAAATGCATCTATTATCGCTTCCGAGGCTAAACCTAGACTCGTACATTAGAACAGACCACTCTTGATCACGCGTACATGTCCATTGCAAACGTTCCTGCATATAGCGTGACTTGAGCGGGACACAAATGACTGATATCCTCGGATAAACTAATTTTGTTTAAACACGTTCGTGAAGCCTTCAACGCACGGTTGATTTAGATACTAACTTTTTGGAGCTTGCAGCGATGGAGTATCTGGGTTCCGCCGGAGTTGCGGTTCTACTCCTTCGTGTGCATAATGACAAATATTGGTCATCGAGATTTGTATTTGCGCGTGACCGTCCTTGGTTGAACCTCCTGGATGCCGAATCCATGATTAGAAATTTTTGCCAAAGTATATGAATTCAGCCATCTAGCCAATTCTATTTGACTTTGTCTTGCCTCTAGTTTCCCAATAGTTCATGATCAAAATTATTTGGTCAAATGATGCATGGAGGTCATTGTGGACACGCAGCGACAATTACCATGTTGACCTGAGACATCCATTTTTATACTCATCGAAAATGACATATTTCGGCAGCAGTGCCTCTATTCTACATAATATCATATTGTTCAGATTCTTTTACTAATCAACATATTCAAATTTTAATGAGATTGGCTTATGTTTCGGAAAGTGATCGCTATTTTAGCGATTTTTTCTAAAATTTTGGTAACCAGTGTAAATAAAATACTATTAGAAAGAATTATGTATAATTCCCTCATAACCTCATACGATAATCATCGCATATGGAAAGCAATCGCAATTATTGTTGTAAATATTTGTGTCTCGATTGTTTAGAAAGGTTTACATTTTTAGAAACTACTAAAAATAGTACAAACATTTTATTTAGAATTTATCAATTAAATATAATTACCATTTACTGCCAAAGCTAATTTAAACTCCAAAGTATATTTCTGACGATAACTGCTTAGCAATGGCTTTCATGATCGATTGTATGAATATAATTGAATAGTACCAAGAATTATTTAAAACCTATAATATGAAACACATACAAAATAAGATACATATTTAAAAACAACATTTACCAAAATTTTATTGAAAATACTTCATCACTCAATTTTATAAAGCTTAAACAGTGTCTGGCTTTAAATTTTTGGAGCCAACCGTGTGATGCTTTAAAAGTTTTATGTTCCACTTCATAGCAAAGCAGTTGGATTTCTCTTTAATGGTAATACCATCAACAGGAATGTTCATTCTATTCACAATTTTCTTAGCACAGAAAGCAAAGCTTTTTCCAGTTTAGGATGTTTTGCTTTTCTACTATATTTTAGAGAAGAGGCCTTTTGCTGTTAGTGGATTTTTTGAAGTATCTTTTTTCAAGAATACTTTTCCGAGTTTTTAAAATTGCCGAGATTTTATTCTTTGGAATTCCATATATTTTAGTTTTTTTGGTCTTATTTAATATCTATTCTACATCTTTTAAAATCTTCTTTTTTACTTCAACTAATAAACACGTTCGTTTCTTTAGTTTCGGCAAATCCTCAACGAAACCGACTCAATGATAGACGAAACTCTTGATAGACGAAACTTCATAAATTGAGTTTTTCAAATGCAAAATAAATAAACTACAAAACAAAGGAGATTAAACTTTTAAGTTTTTCTCCATTCTATGTTCTTACGTAAAAGGAAGCCAGGTGTTGAAACCAGGTGTAAATTTTCTCATCAAATGACTAATATCCTAATGACTACTTTCGACTTTTGTTTCATAATGTGTGGATTGGATTCTGAAAGGAAATCAAATAAAAAATATCTAATAAAAAATTATAAATAAAAAATAAAATTATTTAAAAAAATTAAAAAGAAGACTATTTTTTCTGCAACAAAAGTTCTCGAAAAAGACATTTTTCAAAATTTTAGTTCGTAAATGGATGTTAAAATTAGTCTATAATTCGAAAGTTGGACTAGTCTATAATTCGTAGTAAAGGTAGTGTTCGTAAATTAGGGGTTTGTATAACTGTATAACGAGAGCCTACAATTTGAAAGTGTTCCATTGTCCTTAATTACTTAATTTGTAATTCAATTAAATTTAAATTTTGTTTTGGAATTCAACAAATCATTTCCATTTTAAACTTTCCCATTTTCCACAATTTTTATGTATTATCATTTATGCAATTCTCTTTTTAAAGATTGAATTTTCCATGTAATTTACTTATAGTTATGTTTATTAATTGGCCTGAAGACATAAAGCATAAAAAATATTAAATAATTGGAAAATATTTCAGTATCACTAAATGCTCTAACTGTTTTTTAAATAAATTAAAATTTTGGTTGACGTTTGTGACATAAGGTCACATATATTCTGCTTCATGAGTCAGAAAAATGAAAGTTTTTAAATTTAATAGTCTCTAAATTTTTATCAAACGTTTTCAAATATTTTAAATTTAATAATTTTATAAAACAAGTAAAAAGCGATTAAGGTTTTTCGTTAATATTTTCATGGAAATCACACATAAATAGTAACACATTCAAAACTTATACTTATGATTTTTAAATAATAAGCAAAATATATTGTACTTCAAAAATATTTCTGCTTGAATTAAAACCAATTATTTTAAATACTGATGAAAAATAATTTTAGAGAACAATAGTTGACTCTTTCAACTTGAAAAACTAAGCAAAGAACTAATTAATGAATTTAAGTGAAGAATGATATGTAATTAAGTAAATGTCACTTGTATTTTACGACCTGACGTATGTAATTTATTAATTTATTAAAAGAAATATTTTATTGAAATGTAATAATAATCTAAATATGGATGCACAGCAATGTATTTTGAAGTTAAAAAGTGTCAATCGATTAAAGAGTTTAAAGAGAGTTATTTAGTGTCTTATAAATTAAAGAGATGTAAAAATATATTGAAGACATTAAAAAGATATCCTTTATAAAACATTTTATATAAATATTATAAAACATAAAAATGCTAATGTTTGTCTTTAAATAGAAATCAAGCAGATTTATTACATGCGATTTTATAAGAAATATTTTATTATATATGCAATAAACATCCCAATCCTCCATGAGATTCGGTTTTCGTTAATAAACTGATTTCCCGGAAAATGTATAAAATTAAGCTTAAACAAATCAATATGAAAATACGTTTAAGCAATTAGAATACTATTTAAAATCTTATATAAATATACTTATTTTTCCATAAATAAATAATAAAATCTTAATCAATTTTATGTATTAAAAGGATTCTTTTCTAAAGACTGAAGGTATTTTTACACATTACAATTAACATACAAAGGTAAGGTATAGATAAACTAGATTTTAAATTGTTTCCATCTTCAAAGATCAAATTAAAAATTATACTATTAAAATCATATTTTGTTATATGCTTAATATAGCAATTATAAATTTAAAAAAAGCAAACAATAAAGTCCAAAGCAATTTTTTAATTGAATGTTTATTCTTATTTTGGAGATAATTTAGAAATTAAAATGCACTATTCTTATTTTGATATTTACTGTTAAAATTATCTCTGTAAATTCTTATTCTAATATGAGAAAATTATTTGAGGATAATTAGTATTCATTCAGACTAAGCAAAAATATATTATATTTTGGCAATTCGTGAAACAGAAGTAAAATCAGATAAAAAATGGTAAATTAAGACTTTGTTTATCGTTTGTTTCCATGGAAATGTTATGAGCAAAACGGTAAAATATTTCATTAGCATTCATTCATCATTTTAATATAATTTGTTGAGTAGGTAATGCTTAAATATTGAATTATTTTCCATGCATACGGAGAATATATAGAGGATTAATCTAGATTTAAATCACTAGAATGAGAGAGAGAGAGAGAGAGAGACTGCGTGTATGTGTCTGGCCTCCTAGGCATATTTAAATATCTAACTTGGAAAAGTGACATTATATTTTCTACCAAATAAAAGATGTAATAGTTATTTTATAGCAAAGTATATATATGAATAATATTAATTAATATTTTAGCATTAGTTAAAATATATTGATGCATTTAAATATGCATCAATATATTTTTACTATTTTAATAATTATTTAAATATGCATCAATATATTTGAATCCTTTTATTATTTAATTATGTTTTAAATCAAATTACAAGAAAGTCCTTCCTATTATTAAGAAAAATAAAAATGAATTATACATTTAAAAAATTTAAAATGTAATGTTTATAATTGTTATTTTATTTCCTTCAATACAAAAAAATTTTAATTTTATTTTTAGGTTTATGGTCTTTTTTTTAATAGTAAACTATTCCAACGAATTTTACATAATAAAAAACATTCTGGGCCACTACAAAAAAAATCAGATGAGTTGAACTGATAAACTACTGAAACGAAGATGAAAGAGCTGATTAATTAACAACTAGCTTAGCAACAACATGAAGAAAACAGTGGGTTTCTATTATTACTTTTAAAATGGACAATTTTATTTATTTTTTTCAAATCAGCATTCGGTATTGATATCATCTTTTAATAAAAAATATAACGATACATTTCAATAATCTCAGTTGGCAATGTTGTTTGCTTTAAAAAGTGACGAAATCCATCAAATTCTCAATAAAAAATAATTAAGTTAATCGTCAAAGGTAATATAATTAATGATTAAAGATGATAAAGTTTATTCATGTTAATTAGATCCTAATCTCATTGCTTGTAAAAGAATTGTATGCTGTTAATAGAAATATTTTAATAAATGAAACAGCAAGCATTTCAACTAACCATTACTGGAACACACTTCCCTCTAGTGTTGATTGAATGTTTTCAGTAGAAACATTTCACTAAAAATATTATGTGACAAGTAATCTAAATAAACTAGCCCATAACATTTCCTTCTAGTATAGATTAAATGTTCCTAGTAAAAATAATTCCATAAATTATATCAAATAGCAAGGATTATAACCCTTTTTGGTACATTTGACAAGCGAGACTCGTCATCTGCTATTTCAATACAATACAATCTTCAAATAATTCAGTACTTAAAAGGTTAACAATGATTTGACAACTTCCTTCTAATGTAGATTGAATGTTCTTAAAAAAAAGATTTCACCGAATCATGTCAAGAATTGCAATTGACTCGCCTCTAAAGAATATCCTCTATAATGGATTGAATGTTCTAAATAGAAAAATGTTAGCAACTCATGTAGAATGGCAAAGTAATGACTTATTCACTTAAAATTTAATAGACATAATTTCTGCTCAATTCTATAGATTTTGTGTGATTTATATTAAATTTTATCTCTCACACCAATAACAAAAAATATAAGTTACTTTTAATACATAAATATTTATAAAAACTATTTTTTCAGTACTGCTTGAAAATATTATTCATGTAAAACATTTGCTTAAAAAATTGAAGTAAGAATGTGTAAATGAAAAACAAATATTAGTGTTACAATGAATTATTATCTCATTTAAATAATATATTAAAAAGAATCAAAAGAATAACTTTTAACTAACTGTTTGGCATTTTAGTAAGTTAGTGATGGCAATTATACATAACGTGTACATACATGTACATACATACGATAAACATAAACGTGTGAGAAAAAGTGTTTACAGTGATTAATTGAGTCATAATCATAGGACAGCAATCTATATTAGAGTAAGTAGACTTGTGGAATTCAGTATACTTACGAATGATTTGAAGTGGCAGGCCGAGAATTATGATAACTTCCTAGCTGGAGTGTCTACTAATGCAATCTGTTTTGAATGCTAGTTGCATAACATATATCTTTTATAATGCGGACACTGATCCATTCAAATGCAAAGATCTTCTGAAGGAACTTTGTAAGAATCTGACAGTTAATACTGCCTGTCTTTCATACATCTGTTTTAAGTAATTCTTCAAGTAATTACGATCCTTTTTTTATTGTTTTAATTAATAATAAGTGATTTATTTATCTTTAATATTCTATGATTCTGAAGTAGAATTTAGATGTTTCTAAGTATTTTAAAGACCTATGTTTCCAAAATAGCTTGAAACACGCAGTAAATAGTTTTCAAAGTTTTAATATGTAGTTAGGCGATTTAATTATGTATCCAAATAGGAGAAAAATTAAGGAAATATATTCTATAAAATGAGAATCACTAACAAAATGTGAGTATATATATACGTTTGGATGACATAATATTATTTAACTACGCAAACCAATGAACATGCAAAACATCGTTAATAAATAACTCTCTTACATTGGTAATTCTTACTAATTAATAAGAAGAATTTCAAGTTTATTTCATGTGAATATCAACAAATACATGTACAAGTAAAATAATCAAAAAACATTAAATCACACAAAAATATACAATTATTTTTGATGAACAAATTCTTTGTTTGGACTTGCTTAGTTGAATGCAACTATATTTTAATATCAAATTTAAAATGAAGTAAAATATACCTTGTCTATTAGTGGCATTAGTTTCAAAACGTTTTTTATTTTATTTTTGTGGTAAGTTTTATTGAAAACAATTTGTTTTAGGCATAAATAAATAAAAATATTCAGATATTATAAAATACTATAAAAATGTCTCAAAGGCAGTCTTTAAATGATTTAATTGTTACATAATTTTGAATTTTATAACAAACAATAAGTAATTACCATTAAACAATTATGAAGTATTAATACATTGACCGGATAAAAAATTAGATATTCAATTTCTAATTTTCAAAAGTATATGCAAATATACTTTTGACGTAAAAAATATGACAATTTATTTACCTATGTAAGCATTTATAAATAATAATTATATTATTTAAGAGTTATTTCTACATGACAATTTTCTATTATTTAGAAACTATTTTAATTATCTTGTAATTTAAAAAGATCCATCAGCGATTTCCCCAAGAGAAAATAATAAAACAACTAAAAATGTTTCAAGAAACAGGGAAAGTAAATATTTGCATAAAATAATTAATTCGTCTTACTGTTTGTGCTCAATTAAATGAGATCATAAGAGAGATTAAAAGGGTATAGTAAATCTAAAATTAAAATTTTTAATTTAATATTTTGAGTTTGTAAAAGCACATCGCTAAAAATTGGGGATAAAATATTTATGCGGCTAATATCTATATTATCAAATATCTACCATATAATTATTAATAATGTAATTATGTTTAAGAATATATATTTAAATCTAATCTTCTCCACTTCAACCAAATTTTGAAATTTTCCTTCTTTTCAAAAATATTTGGAAACACACTTTGCATTTAAATCATTTAAAATTTTACCCCATAGAGCTACTTATTATGCATAATGTTTTTAACATTTCTTCAAAAGCATCAAGCAGTATTAATATCTATGTAAAATCAGAGAATTTTTTGAAAACGTTTTGAAAATATACTTTTAATGATAGTAATCATAAGCATTTATATAATTTTTAGTAACAAATATTTAAATTCTTGCTCTTCCGACAAATTTTTATAATTTCGGTTTAGATAATCTGTTTTTCGGTTCGTTTTGGTTTATTATCAGTTTTTGGATTAGTTTTTATCTTAAATTTGTATTTTTGTGTACAGAGGAAGGTGAAATTTTGAGAAATTTTTAGAATCACATGTAAAAAAAAATAACAAATTTACGTTGTTAAAGCTATAAGCCAAATATTTAAGGATAAAACTTTGATTATTATAAAATTTCTGATTTTCTCCTTTTATCTTTTAATGACTATATTTTCAATTTACTATCATTAATCTTATTTGTTATTATTAACTTGACCTTATTTTATTATCTGTAAATAAAAAGAGAACTTTCAAACTTTGTAATACGTTAAATGAACACATTTTTTAAAGTAATTACATGTAATTACCAAGTATAATATTTGTAATTTTTAATTTGATTTTCTAATAGATCAAATTAATTGGTTGTAAACGTGTACTAATTTAACTAGACTTAAATTTAAATGTGATATTATACCAATAAAATTATTCCCTTGGAGGTGAGAATCGAACTTACAAACAACTGAATTGAAGACTATATCCAAGGACGATTATGTTACCAAATTTGAACTTCTGGATGGTAAAATTTGTTAGAGCTAAATTTTCATAAAATTTATGCAACAACAATGTGAGAATAAGACATCACCTAAAATTTTTGTAAAGTACATTTTAAAAATTTTATAAAAAAATTTATGAACCTTATAAAATTTAACATAAGAATATTCTAATCTTTAAGATATTATAAAAATTGTAATTACTTTAGCAGTAGATAAATTACATTTGATAATTGCTCTTACTTTTAAAATCTAAATAGAGAAAGATCTAAGTGAAAAAGCAAAGAAAAAAAAATTTTTATAGCAGTTTAGAGAATATGTTTCTAATGCATTAAAAGGCTGTTTTAGAAAAAATGAGTTATATAATGAGTTATTTTTGGAAAACTAATGTGATATGAAACCATATCTGGTCAAAACATTTTGCAAGGTTAAACAGTTTAACACTTCTTCAAGCATGAAACTGAAGCCTCTAGATTACCTTTGTGCCACTTGCGAAAGATAAATTCGCGATCATTAGAACTTGTTCTCTTTGGAGATTTCGAACTGCTTTGAAAATGTAACAAAACACTTACTAAAAAAGAGAAATTATTTGGAAGCATCTTTTGAAGTTGTTTCTAAGAAAAAGTTAAAAATATTTTTGAGAGGCATTAAATGACAATGAATGAAGAGAGATTGTAAACATTTTATAATTAAAATATATAGATATTTCTGTAATAGTGATTAATCCGGCGATTATACATAAACCTCACTGAACATGGTAAATGTGATAAATTATGAATAATTATCAGTTTCACAGATAGAATTAATTATAAAATACCCAACTCATATTTGGGAATTAAATAACTCCAATTATTTTGTAGACAAATTTTTATTTTAATTCGAAAAAACGATATTTTGGTCTAAGAAATGTAATATTATTAATGATAAATAGTTTGTTTGTCTAAAGAATGAAATATTTATTATCATTAATATTTCAATATGAAATATTTAGTATCATTAATATTTCATTCTTTAGACATTAAATATTTTGATGCACATCAGGATAACTTAGAAAAATACTTATAATATTTAAATTTAAAAATTTAAAAAAGTAGCCTTTTGTACGATCATTTCAGTAAGAATTTTAAGACCGATGTATTAGGTATATAGTATAAGTTTCATAATATACGTCAAGAAATAGTGAAAATAATTTTCTACAACATTCTCGAAGTGATATTGTTTGATCTGGAAGATCTTCAAGCAAAATAAATTTTTCTGCACTAACTGTGCATTGATTTCTGATACACCATTGTGAAAAATATTCTTGTTTGGTTCCAACAGGATGCAATTCTCCGATCTAAGAATATAACAGCTAATATATTTCGTGGATCACTTCTTTCTCTGTCTACATCTGGTAATCATAGTTTCCTTGTGCCACCAATATTATCAGAAGAATATTTAAGATTTAAAATTAAAGCTTTTTTTTGTTTCAGATTCAAAACTTTTTTAACATTTATAAACTTTTGTCTTGTTCTTGCCTAGTTGAAATATCTGGTTAAAATGAACCACTTCATCGTTCTCGTCCTGACTCACGAAATTAACAGCAGGTGAACATTATGGTCATTATTTTTCACATTAAAATCAACTTCCATATCAATGGGTTTGTTTGAAGCCTTATTAAATGTTTCTATTTAAGCTTGAAGTTAATTCTTCGGTTCTAAGATAATTAATGCAGTCGTATGGGAAAGAAGATGTTTTCAAGCTACTTTTAAAGACATCCCAAATATTGCTTCGAAAGGAGTACACTTGATAGCTTCATGAAATACCCTTGTTTTTCATAAGTTGTGCAAAACGTAATCCTTCAGATCATTTACTAATTTTATTGCTTTCTAATAAATAACTTAGGATATTTTCAACATCTTGATTTTCGCTCTAAACCAAACTCGAATGTCTGGCTGGCTGTGTTTAGGTTTTCCAAGTACAATTTTGAAATCCAGCAACGTTGCATAAGTTCCTTTCACATCTGATTCTTGAATGCTAGATTATTGTCACACTTCGAAGATTAATGGGAACCTCAAATATAAAAAGGTTTTAACCTCAATGGCATGCAATTTCAGCACATTTCTTTTTAGAAAGTTACACTGTATGATTTTTCTCACTTGTTTTGATATTTATATATAAATTTGAAATCCTTAGCTGATAACAACTGTATGTCAGCTAACCGACTTGCCGACATATAAAGGTAAATGTAAAATGATCGGGAATACTATTTCGAAATGTCATAATAGTCTAAGGTACCAAAATAAGTGAAAATGCGAGTAAACATACTTTTTTAAGTAGTTTAATTTGTTTTGACGTGGAAATGCTTTTTTATAAATTCTAATAATCTGTTTTTTCCATGTCCTTTAATTAAAAAAAAAGTGAAAATTTTCGATAAGTACTAGAGAATATTTACTTTAAACTTTTTTGTTTTGTGTACATAAAAAAGTATTTACTGAAAAAAAGAGATTTGTTTTTCATTTAGTAATTTTGATTATTTTGTATTGTTCAATATTTTTTACACCAGATATATAACTTATGCTATTATCTAATACATCTGTTATAGGGTATCTATTGAAATGAGCGTACAGCAGAGCCACTGTTATTTAAATTTTTAAATTTAATGATTACAAATTTTATTTTAAATGATTACAATGTTCTTCAAATTCTTAAATGCTTGAAAATGTAAAGTTTTTAGAATTAAAGTAACATGTTTCTATAAAATAATCGTAATTTATCACATTAAAATTTTAAATAGGATAAAATTTTAAGGCTGGAGTATGGATATTAATTATATGAGTATTACAATATAACTATTAATAATATGTCCTTTAAATTTTTAATAATTTAAATGCCATTAAATTCTAAACTGCATTAACGTAAAACTATCTTAAATATAATTTTTATGCTATTAAAGCGTATACATAATATCCAAAAATTTTATTTTTGAAAATAAATATTTAAAATTGATTTGGATAAAATTATCGAGTTTTTAGTAAATTTCTATGTTTTACATTTGCATTCAATATTCTGATGCAATATTTTTCTAAATAAAATATTTTTTATCACATTAAAAGGAAAGCAATTCGTAGAGTTCCAATAACAGCAATCATAAATAATTACCATTATGAATAACTCTATTATGGCAAAATCCTTCATTAAAGAGATATTTTGTAAACATTATTTAGTATTAAGAAAATTATATTAGTCACACTGAATCATCGGAGTTGAATCATGAATTTATGTCTGTTTTTAATAAATAAATAATAAAAAGATATGTTATAGAGTGTGATGTTAACATTTATTGTTTTGCACGTATTTGATACAGATTTGTAAACAAAAATTTACGTTAGAAGTAATAGATTTAATTTACAAAATGCTATACATATTTTTTCTGTATATGACCATTCTGTCTCCATGAACATGGATACTTGACAACTCTAGATAAATTTTTTATAAGAATAGTAATAAGTAGGCAAATCTTGATACACTATTGTATAAAGTTTTTAAAATGAATGTTTTATAAATTTTGTGTTTAGATGTATTCAATTGTGCCACAGGTGTTTCCTTGAAATTGTTCTGTTTAGCACTCCCATTATGCTCTTAACTTGCAAAGAAGAAAATTGGAAAATATATGATAATATCTTGCACTTATAACAGTCAGAATAACTAGCACAATCTCTTTATTCACTGTGCTAAGAACCACAGTATATTCTTCAAGTTTCCGATAAGTAAGGTCAGAAAATAGCTGACATCAGAACAGATACAGCCTTTCATTTTTTGTCTTATTTCAATAGTTCTTCATTTTCTGAATATCTTTTGGTTTTCTAGCAATATTTAAGTCACTTGTTTGTTCAATTCACTTCCCCCTGTTAGGCTTTGAAGGTTTTGGTGGCTGAGATGGAAATTCAGAGCATGTTGAATGATTAAGTCCTTAGGGAAGTTGCAGATGGTAAACCAAGTAAACTACTATCCTATCATCTCAAGCACTTTTTCAAAGATGTTTGAGCTCCATTGTTGAGAGTAGAATAGCATCATAGCTTCAACATGCATAAAAATTCCTGTGGCGAGTTGAGCATTTTAGATGGTTAATAATACTTAAAAAATACTTCAACAGCAACAACAACACCATTTTCTAAAAAAACGCCCAATTCGATTTCTTAAATTTTTAAAATTTTGTCGGTGGATGTTCCGATTTTCAGTTGGAGGTAAAACCGGAAAATCCACCTCAGAATGAGCCAAAAGGTTAATGTTTAAGGGAGGGATTGGAGATGGTAGGACTTCAAGGTCTGGGGTGTTCGCATGTGGAAGGGAGTTCTCATCATCATTGGTTGGGTTTTCCAAGTGAGTCCGAAACTCACCCCTTCCATATGCGAGATCTAGCGCTCTAATCACCCTGGGGTCATTTAAATCCTCTGAGCTCCCCTCCCAATCGGATTCTGCATCAAAATACTCAGAATCAGTATCAGAAAAATTTTCCTCACTCATTAAATTATCTCTACCATACTCCAGTTGAAATCTTTCAAATATGAAATAATTAAGGTAATTGGACATAGTCCTTACAATTAAACTTATCACGTTACCCATAGTAACTCAAAAATGAAACGAATTAAGCGTTTATATCACACTCAGTTCAGAGCAAAAGTATAGCAGTTTCGCACTCAAGAGTTTGAATGGAAATGAGATGAAAAGCTTTGCTGTTTCAATTATTATAATTTATTGTTAACAATCGTGCATTGTTATCGTAAAATGTTTGTCTCTATTGCATATTATAACAAAGAAATTTATAATCCCCAACAATGCAACTTTATATGTAACAATTAAAAAATTAATTATTAGCATTTTAATTAAAATTTTTTTATACATACAATGTAAATCTATGTATATATCTATCTCTCTCTCTCTCTATATATATATATATAAATGTTGCGGTGAAACACCGAAATCTGGAGAATGTCGACATTCCCCGGTGAATGTCAACATTCACATAGTCGCTTGGCGTATGTCCGAAATTTTTGCTAAATACCCTTATTTCTAACTTTCACCGGTGAATGTCGACATTCACCATGCACTAATGGTGAATGTTGAACATGTCCGAGATATATATTTTTTCTCCGCAATTCAGTCGCGATAAATTTTTCGCCTCTCTTTCTGAGAAGAATAACTTCCTCTATGAACTTAACACACAGTACTTTCAAAATGAGAAAGGAATATTATAGAAATAAAAAACTTACTTAATAATAAAGTACGTTCTAAATGAGAAAAATAAAATAATGGTAACAGAAACTTACTAAATTATGTGAATCAAATCTTATTTATTGCTAAAACTTCAAATATTATGACACTTTGAATTGCACAAAAGGCCCTTGCTTTTACAACTGCATTTATTTGTGGAACACTTCCTTTTTCAATGACAGCGTCTATAGCCTTGTCCACCACTTCAGGAATTAATTGCAGCTGATTGATTTTGTGATGTTCGCAACATTTTTGTTGCTTGCAGTAGAAGATTCTCTTTAGCGGCCGCTCTTTTTATAGAAATTAACTCGTGTTTTTCATTCAGAATTTGATGTGAAGACGTGATAGATTGCAAGTTCTCTTCAATATTTTCCTTTGGAATTTGGTTTTCGGTTTGACCACTACTCAAATTTTTTTCAGAAGTATTACCAGATTCTTCAAGCTGTTCTTCGGTTTCAAAAGTATTGGCGATTTCTTCAAGTTGTTCCTCAGTTTCGATACTTGCGATTTGTTTGCTAGGCAAAAAAGACGATGCTATGCCTCTTTTCGCTTTAATGCCAAACATGGGTTCATAAGGACTCTGGCGTATTCCTTCATGGTATGTAGTGTTTTTGGCAAATTGAACAAAGGGTAAACCTTTTGACCTTTGATTTGTATTCGTTCATCATCGCAATTCATCAATGCAGTTATCGTTCGTTATCGTTCATCCATGCAGTTAGCATATTCTGTATATCCTGATTGTCCCTTTTAACTGAGCCTTGTGTTTGACTGTGACATGGCTTTCCATGGACTATCTTAACATCTTTCCACATAGCGCATATTTTAGATATGACTTGATTACTAAATTCTCTACTATTATCTGATTGCAATATTGCTGGAGCACCAAATGTTAAAAATATGGGAAGAACATGATACGCTACTTCTTCAGCCCTCTTAGTTTTCAAAGGCCGTAGCTGGACAAACTTAGTTAAATGATCTTGATACACCATTATGAACTTATATTCCCCATCTGAGTTTGACTGCAGATCTATCAGATCAACTTGACATCTTGAGTTTAACTCAGAACTGATCATTGGTTTCACAACAATACCTTTCTTATGTGCACTGAGTTTCATTTGACATTGTTTGCATAGATTTAAATACAACATTACAACTTCATATGTAATATTTTGTATTTAATTTGCAACTCTTTAAGCATACATGTTCTACCTCCATGGTCTATCCTAGTGTGAGCTTCATATAGTATACTGAACAATTTCTCATTGGTAACATTATAATGTATATTCGTTTCTCGTGGTTTTAACAGTATTTTTTATTCTTTAATAAACTTCTGAGTTTTCCCCACTGCATAATCCCCACTGAACTTTTTACTATCATTCAATTTTATTAACAAGTCTTCATATTTTCATTCCTTTAGAAAAGTGCTGTTTCTCGTCTTTGTGTCTATAAGATTAAAGAAAATGGAATTAAACGCTCATGCATATCTTCAGTTATTCAATGTTTTATTTAAAAGAACAAAAGTGTAACAAAAAAAACCTGTCTTGAAAGAAATAAGAAATCCTACTGAAATTACTTGCATCTGAAATCTAAAATAACTAAGGCACCTAGAATAGGGAGCTGACTCATGGCTCTCTGTTCTGTCACAAATATCGTATGGTTACATATAACATGCTGTAAAACGCAAGTTGTTATGTGTGTGATCTTTAATCACTTAGAATTTCAAATTTTATAAAAATGAGTGATCCTTATTTCATATATACAAAAGAATTATGAATTTCAGACATAATTAACATATGAGTTACAATAAAAGTAACCTTTTGGTTCGCTTATTTCAGTATACATTTTAAGACAGATGTATTCGTAATAGTATATGTTTATATGTCCTAAAACGTTTTGAAGATATAAGCTGATCACAATTACTTAAAATTAAATAAAAAATACTTGGTTATTTTAGTAAATATTTTCTTATATCTAAACAAAATCGGACTTTGAACTAAAACTAGTGTTTCCAGATATTTTTTTTATATCTTCTCATATAAGATTTGAATAAGGAAAATAATTAATATTATTGAAATTTGTGCAAAACAATTTCATATCAAAAACAAATCAAACCTGTATTGTAAAAAAATACATTTACAAGTAAATGTATTTTTTTACAATACAGGTTTGATTTGTTATAATCATTTAGATTAATATGACACTTAGAATTACAGAATTTTCCAGATTTTTTATATTTCCACTTATCAGATTTGCACTCTATCTTGCAAACACTTCATTGAAATCCTTGACCTCCATAAAAGATGACTTTCTGGTACTTTCTGAAAGTGAAATAGCTTGATCTGGAACATCTTCAAGCAAAACAAATTTTTCGTCACCGTGAACTGGTTTCTTGTGTACCAGTGTGAAAGTTTCCTTGTTTTGTTCCTAAAAGAAAAATTATCCGTTCTGAACTTTCAACATAACAGCTAATAAATTTCATGGATTACTTCTTCCTCTGTCTACATATAGTATTCGTTGTTTCACTTTGTCACCAATATCAGCTGAAGAAAATTTAAAAATTGAAATTTTCAGCATTTTCTTTTACGAGTGATTTTAAACTTTTTTAGCACTAATTCTTGCTTAATTGAATAGTCTGCCTGGTTGAAATGAACCACTTCTGCATTCTCTTCTTGATTCACAAAATTAACTGTAAGTGGGCGGTCATTAATTTCCAAATTAGAATCAACTTCCATATCATTGGTGGGTTTGTCTGAAGCATTATTAAATGTTTCTGCTAAAGTCTAAAGTTCTCACGACTTCCCGCCCTGTCACAAATATCCCATGGTTACCATAACACCCCGTAGAAAGCAAGTTGCTATGGGGTGTTATGGTCTTTAATCATTGAGAATTTCCTACTTTTATTTTTACATAAAAATTAAGGATGCTTATCCATTTATTCAAAGGGACTTGGAAATATGTAAGACATGATTAACATGCCAGTAACAAAGGAATGCATTAATTTTAATAATATATAAACAGATTAATTTTAATAGTAAGTTGTATTGTAAAAAATCAGAATCTGTCTCAAAAAGCGATTAAGATTCCTACTTTTAAATTTTAAAATACATATTTAAATATATTTCAAATTTAGTGCAATATATCTTGTCATTTATTTAATTAAAAGTGTATAATTTCCATTCGTTTATGAAAATGATATAAACTATGTTTCCACAAAATTTTACTCAGATGGTGTTGTTCCAGAAAATATGTTCATATTTCATTAACTAAGATAAAAATGATTAAAATACTTATTTATTGCAAATATATTATATTTAAATGTAGAAAGAAACCTAACTTTGCATGTCCAATTAAAAAGTGTACGAGCTTTTTATTTATCATAAATTAATTACAATAATAAACGATAATTCGATAAGTGTTGCTATACCATTCAAAATTGTAATTCAATATAAACAGCACAAATTAATTATTCGTTATCCGTATTTGGTTAAATAATTTCAATTACAAAGCAAAAAAGGATAAGTATAAATTGATATCATGACTCGATTCTCTCCTTACATCTATCACACACGTATAAAAAGACAATAATTTCTAAATTGAGATATAAACTCTATTCTTTAAATTTTGATCTGCATTTAACTGGCATTCAATTATGTACTTTGCATAAAATTTTATACATCAACAAGAAATATAAAGAGGATATCAATTTAAAACATTTAATTAAATAATAATAAAATTTAAAAAATTTTATCATAAAAAATAGATTATAAAATTTTTTTATCTTTTTTAATAAAATGGAAATCTCATTATAAAAGATAAAATTTTTCAAATCATCCTTAAATAATTGTTATTTTTAAATACGATTTACTTTTTTTTTGCTTAGTAAAAAAATTAAAATAATCGAATGAATGAAAATCACTTTTTATTCAAAAAAATTAATTGAAATTATGGTGTCTTAAATTACATATTAAGTTTAAATATAAGTTTTATATTCAATCGAAAGTTTTTTTATGATTAAAGTTTTAATGCTTAAAAGTTTTTTTATGCTTTAAAATCGTAATTCATTTTGATATTTCCAAAACAATCGTAATCTTTGTTTACTGTATTGTTAAAAAAATATATAGTTCTGAATATAAATTAAATATTTTTTTAAATCTCATTACTTTGTTTTAATATCCTACCGAAAAATCACTAATTACTGAGAGAAACTTCTACTTAAATATTTTGAAGTTCTTCCCAGAAAAAATAAAATGTCAAAGGTATTTACAATATCATCTACCAGTAAGAAACGTGTAAAATGTCAAAGCTATTTACAATATCATCTACCAGTAAACTAAACGTGTAAATACTCAAAATATTAAGAACCTTTTTTATATTTTATCAATTTCTTTAATGTTTTAATTAAAAAATTTTCTTAAGTTATCAAAACACAACATCCTTTAACTTTAGGCAACTATATTTTAATTGCAAAAGAGTCATTGAAGAGTTTAAAGTTTGTATATTTCAAAGTGTAGAGAAGGTTAATATAAAATGGGGATTATAAGGCATATTTTAAAGCTATGTATCCACAGCCCATGTCCTGTAGACGTCTGTAAAAAATTTTGATACTCATCACGTATTCTGAAGAGCATTTCATAGATAGTGATCTATAAAAACGTTTTGCAAGGGAAGAAACCAGGAAAATTCTGAAAAAACTACTTTACCCTTCAATGTATTAGTAAAAATTTAAACTCATTACCAATCTTGATCTACTGAAAATTAAAATATTTTAATTTATTTAAATAGTACTAAGAATTTGTGAAAATGAGTCACTAAAGAGTTAACTAAACGAAAATGAGTCACAAAGAGTTAAATTCTCAAGCACTTATATCGTCTAAAGTGCAAGTAGAAAACCTATTTTCTGAGGATTTTCGTTGAACTTAATACTATTTTCTGAAAGATTGGAATGGCGTTGGAGTCTTACACTTCATAAAGAACAATAATCCTCCTGTTTGATCACGCTGAGTCTAATGTCAAGTGTAATTACTGATGTATTGAAAATTAAAACTATTTATTTTAAGATAATTTTTCCGGTTCACCAGAGAAATACTTCAAATATCTGCATTTGTTTTAATTAAATGGATTCAAGAAGTTAGACAAATTTTACAGCATCTTCAATTTCAGTTCAAAAAGTGGTCCTATAATAATTGCTTTTTAGTAAATTATTGTTAGCTTATTGTCACGAATACATTTAGTTTTAAAATAACATTTGTTACTTGTATTGAAGAAAATAGTTTTAAAAATATATCATATGCTGTCTAAAATGTGATTTTATTTAATTAGCTGACATTATCGGATATGCAGTAATTAATTTATAGAAGAGTTTCTTAATTCCACGATATCGAAATTTACAGCTTTTTGAGGTATTAGTAGTTGCCAATGAAAATCAAATGTGGTTTTACAGATTAACATATTTTTTTTTACTTAAAATATAAATGCATAGATCCTATACTTAATTTCTTATTTTGCTTATCAATAGGTGTGATATGAAAGCTTTGCAAAAATGTACCAAAGAAAAATTTCCTTCAATAAACCCCTAATTCAAAACAGTAAGGTAACGTATTCATTGAAAATAGCTATTTCATGCATCGGAGCTGAAGATGTGTTTATTGGAAGTATATTTAAGTAATGAGTCTGCCTATTCAAGATTAAATTGCTTATTTGTTTTATGATAGAAAAATCACAAATTGGTTAACTTTCGTTTAAAATTGGAATCATTTTATGTAAAATTTCCTTTATACATGATTAATGACAATAAACAGACAATTTTTACATGTGTTTTTTTTGGTTAAGAGTGATCGATTCTGAATATGTTCAATAGCATCTAAGCAACATACTTAAAATAAATATAATTTATCTTCTTTAACATCTTTATCTTACGATTTATTTTACTAGTATTTTAAAACCGCGACGTAGTTTTTCACTATAAAATCAATAATCTTTATATGAGTAATAATTCCTTATGCTGAATACTTCTAAAGACGTAATTTAATAGAGTGCTGGAGCTTTTACCAGCAAAAATAAAGATTATCGATATAAAAATACTTAAGGAAAAATATTAAATGGATTTCCGAGTTTTCTCTTATCTTTTCTGTATTTTAAATATTTTTTTTGTTTTTTGGCATAATTCTGTTCTTGTCAGTTTTTAAGTTGTTTAAAAAGGCATCGTAAATTTTCTTGTGGTATTTTGCAGAATTTCACAGTAGTAAACTTTGCATATTTTTAATGTTATCAGTGAAAGATGATTAATTTAATGGTTACTTAATAATTACTGATGTTAACATTAAAATTTAATTCTTTTTAATTTGAAAAGATTATAAATAGGTCTTGAATCCTGTGATAAATGGTTTAAACTAAAAACTAATACGTGTTAAATCTATTACATGAAAATTGCTAATCAGTTACCAGTTTAGACTTTAAGAATGGTTGAACAATGGATATTTTCTACATAAAAATAGCATTACAATGAAAATTTAGTAAATAGAAACAGTTTTATCAATATCTATTACAAAAATAGAAAATTTAAAGGGAATTAATTTTAAATCAATAAAAAGCTTCAGTAAAATCTCTTAGCTTATTTAAGGTTTTATTATTTCCAATAGAAATTATTTTTATGGAAATCTCAAAATTTTCCAAATAAATGAGAATATCTTATAGCTTTTAATAAGGTTGACAAATAAGTCACATGCTTTGAACTACAAAAAATTTATTATATATATATGTATATCTATTATGTGTTCGGAAAACATTTTAGCTGAATATTTAGGAACATTCAACAAGATTAGTCAGAAACATGTAATTGTATATGATTACAGAGAAATCAAGAGAATACTTGTTGAAAGATTAATTAATTATAAATAACTTTTTCTTTTCATCAAAATCATAAGTTATCCACTTATTCCGAAATTGCTTATGCTTCTGTGGAAATGCATACCATTTATCGAATTTCATCCATTCAAGTAAATCTCTCTTGGTTTATCATTCTTCCTTTTATCTTAAATTTATTTTTCGTTTACACGCTTCTAAATGTTGACACTGGAGAAGTATCACTGAGAAGCGTAATTAACTTTTTGGATTTACATTTATTTGAAAACAGTTTGGATATGTGTAATTATCCGGCAAAATTTATTTATCTTATATTCATGATTGTAGATACAGTATTTGTAATTTTCAATTTCTTATTCATTACTACGACAAACATGAATATTTAGATACCTCAAGGCAAATACAATTAGAAAACAAATAAAATAAACAAGTTCAAGAAATGCATGAATGATTAATGAATCAATATGAATAATTCTGCTACAGTTTGTTTTTAATAAGTGCAATTTCTTTCAAACAGTGTTCGCAGTATTTCATGTATTTTTATAGATATAATTGAAACAACAGGATTATATATATATATCGTTTGGCAATGTAAATGTCATACATATAACTTTTTGATAAAATAGGAATTTGTTTTAGTTTGCATACACCATTATTCATCAGCAACCAAGAAAATTGCTGACAGATGCAAATGGTTCAATTTATGTTGTATAAATCAAACATTCAATCAGATAAATGTCATAGTGAATATTTATCCAATATCTTCTTCACAACATAATTATGTAAAATAATTCAAATCATTTAATACTACCTTATATTACTCAATATTGTTATTTGTTATATTCTTAAATTTATAAAGCATACTAATGATATATATATATATATATATATATATATATATATATATATATATATA